>UESW01003969.1:0-175763 GCA_900491605.1 Calamus simplicifolius | reverse complement strand
CTTCCGTATGGCAAGTGAACCGGTAAATGCTCCATTGAGTCAAAAAAACTGGGAGGAAATATTCGCTCAAGCTTGCATAAAATAATTGAATTTCCTCCTCAAGCCTTGCCATGGATGCAGAAGTAATGACTGCGGCAGATAACTCCTTGAAGAACAAGCTGAGCTCCGTAATTGCCTTCCAGACATGTTGCGGAAGCAACTCACGAAAAGCTATAGGTAATAACCGTTGCATGAAAACATGGCAGTCGTGACTCTTCATGCCGAACAACTTGAGCTTATGCATGTCCACACACCTACCGATATTTGAGGCATAACCATCTGAAAATTTTAACCCTCTAAGCCAGTTACATAAAACTTCTCGTGAATTTCTGTCAAGAGTGTAACAGGCTTTAGGATAGGTCCCATCGGCACTCCTTCTCAAATCACCTCTTCTGCAGTACTGATTAAGTTCTTCTCTTGACTTTGCAGTATCTTTTGTTTTTCCCGGGATGTTTAGCACCGTGTTAAATATGTTATCAAAGAAATTTTTCTCGATATGCATAACATCCAAGTTGTGCCGGATGAGATTTGTGCTCCAATAAGGCAAATCCCAAAATATACTTCGCTTCTTCCAGTTATGTTCTTTACATATACGGCCATTTATTCTATCTGCATCTGGTTCCCATGCATACATCAACCCCAAATGCTCTATAGTATCAAATATATCCGTGCCGGACCTAACCGGTTCGGCAATTTTGTGACTGCTTTGTTCTTCCGGAAGGCGATCAAGTTACGCCTGTAAGGATGATTTGGGGCAAGAACTTCCTATGGTTATCAAACCATGACTGCTTACCACTCTTCTGCAATGTAAATGCATCCGAATCATACATGCAATGAGGGCATGCCAGACGTCCAGCAGTGCTCCAACCAGACAACATTGCATATGCCGGAAAATCACTTATTGTCCACATCAAAGCAGCTCTCATGATGAAATTTTGTTTCATAGAAATGTCGTAGGCTATGACTCCTGTTTCCCACAACATTTTCAATTCGGCCACCAACGGTTGCAGAAGACATCAATCTTTTCCTTTGGATTTGATGGTCCTGGAACCAAAACGGTTAAAAACATTGCAGTATCTTTCATGCACTTCCACGGAGGAAGGTTATATACAGTCAGTATCACAGGCCAACATGAATACTGTTGCCCCGCTTGACCAAATGGTTGGAAGCCATCGGTACAAAGACCTAATCTCACATTCCTTATATCTTCAGCGAAATCAGGATGATTTTCATTGAAATGCTTCCAAGCCTTTGAATCTGATGGATGCCGCATTTCATCCTCTTTAGATTCATGTTCGGCATGCCATCTCATATCAGCAGCTGTTGCCTCAGATCTGTATAATCTCTGCAGGCGTGGGTAAGAGGAAAGTAATGCATCCTCTTGTAAGGCACACTTTTCCTCCTACTTGTACTAGCTCCTCCTTCGCCGTTTTTGTACCTCGATTGCCCACAAATCTACACCATCTCAGCTCTGAGTCTTCACCCCAAATATCATACAATTGTTCAAGCAACAATCGATCTTATTAACTGGGAGCCCAAGCCCACGCAACAACTTCTTTGTTGCGTAAAAACTGTCTGCTACAACATTATCATTTGGCAAAATTTCTTTGATTAACCCAGCTACAGAATTGAACGCCTTTTCTGATAATCGATGTTCTGCCTTAATATTCAACATTCGAGCAGCTGTAGACAACTGGGAATGACCCTCACAACCAGGATACAATTCTTGATTTGCAGCACAACATATCATAAAATTGTTGTGCATCTGGATTTGGTTCTTCCATAAATGTATTCTGATTGAATTCATTACCCGATGCATTCATCACCATTTGTTCATATGTGTTTAAATTCACAAATGGTTCATCTACGGGAATTGACTCTTGTTGGCCTATAACAGCTGCTGGAATATCCTCTGGTTCACCATGACAGTACCAAACATAGTAATCAGGAACAAACCCTTCTTACACAAATGCACCTTAACAGTTTCAACATCTCTGTAGGCTTTATTCTGACACCTGTGGAAGTTGCATGGGCACCTAATCCTAGGCCCATCCATCCATTCAGGTTGGCTACATGCAAATGCGATAAATTCTTCCAATCCATTCAGAAAATCTGGATTAAGCAAGCCATCTTTTATCCTTGCATACATCCACGAGCGAGCCCGCTCATTTTTGACCGACTTATACAATTCTGGTAAACCATTAAAGGAAACCAACAATATAATTTTGCATTAGTCATTATAGCAATAATTAATTCTTTTACACATCTAAGGTAAATAACAAATATTATGCCTCTTTAATTATACCGATAAATCAAGGCCGGGCCATGGCTACGATCCTGACGTGCTATCCAGGACCGAGGCCTAGGACCGGGGTCTGTTCAATCATTAGACTTCACAAGTAAGCAAGTGTCCTAAATGAATTCACCTTCACTCCATGGACTTAGGTAAGGCCCTATCCCATTCAAGAATATTTTTGTGATATGTTATTCTGCTATTAATTATCATCGATTTACGTTGAAATTTCGGCAGCAATTCCCCATATGTTCTCCTAAATGTGTGGCTTATATGCCATACTGCAAGCTCAACTAACGATGATTAATAGCAGACTAACATATCACAAAAAATATCTCAAACTGTCCACCAGGACAATTTGAGAATTTGCAAGACTAAGTCTTACAAAGTTTCAAACGGGTCTAAAGGTTATAGTGCTGTGAGAAATAATATGAAAATCAAAGAACAAACTTGACATAGTATGTATGTCATATGGATTTACTTTAGATAAGTAAAAATGGATTCAACCTGGCCTAAACTAAATCCAATTCAATCTAATAACTCAAATCACATAAAATCTATGCTCTTATCTCAAATTCTTTTTATTAGGAGGAGTTATATTCTTTCAGTACTTGAATCTAAGTTCACTATATCAAATTTAATATTCCTGCATTAAATTTAGTTCTAATGAGCTATATCATTTTTCCTTCATGATATCGAATTTATTTTGATTGGTTGGTTTAGAATTTGAGGAATTATATCAAATTATGGTTTGCTATATCAAATTTCTTTCAATTGAAGAACATGAATATTCAAATTTTTTTTCTAATTTGCTAAGAAAATGATCGTGACAATATTTAAAAACTAAATATTTAAAATTTGCTAAGCCAAAATATAACAGGTAATAAAGAAATATAAATTCATTAAAAATGTAATCATCTAAACTATCAAAACCATATAAATTGCATGATAAGCATTCTAATAATAATATATCATGAACAATATTTCAAGAAATAAACATATTCGATAACACAAGACATTTATAAATCTAAATATATCAAATTTAAATATATCAAATATTATGCAAATTTCAAATTATGCATTACAAGATTATAGATTACATGCAAATTTCTCTAATTTTTCATGTAAAATTGAGTTCATAAACATAAATAAATTAAAAAAATTCATAATGAATGAGAAAAAAAACCCCACCCCTATTTCTTTTTTTAAAAAATGGTGACCTGACCACTGTGGCCAGGCCACCGCGGCCATGGCCTGAGACCAAGGTCATGGCCGCGGCCACGGCCGAGACAGCAGGGGTGGGGGAAAAACCCCACCCCGGCCCTTTTATAAAAAAAACGGTGGCCTGGCCACTGTGGCCAAGCCACGCCGCCGTGGCCGTGGCCTCAGGGGTGGGGGAAAAACCCCACCCCATACCTTTTTTTTTAAAAAAATGGTGGCCTGGCCACCGTGGCCAGGCCACCGCCGGCCAGGGGGGGGGCTTACCTCGCTAATTTGGGGACGCCGCCGGGGTTCCTTGCGCCGGGGGGGGGGGGGGGGGCACCGCCGCCGGTGGGTTCCTTGCGCCGTGGGAAGGGGCGGGAGGAGCCGGAGGAGGGGACGCCGCTTAAGGGTTAGGGCAAGAAGAGGAAGAAGAAGAGGCTAGGAGGAGGCCGGGCGTGACTCAGGTTTTATATTAGGGATTAGCATGCAATTTTGCATCGCTAATCCCTCGCTAATTTTTTTAATATAATATGGATTAGCGACGCAATTATGCACGCTAATCCCTCGCTAATTTGGCCGGAGATAATTTTTTTTTTTCTGGAAAAATTAGCGATGCAAATAATTGCATCGCTAATGCGTCGTTATTTTGGCGGCAATAACCGGCGGAAATTTTTTTTATTTTCTGGGAAAATTAGCGATGCAAATAATTGAGTCGCTAATGCGTCGCTATTTTGCTGGCAAAAATCAGTGTGAAATTTTTTTTATTTTTTGGGAAAATGCATCGCTAATGCGTTGCTAAATAGCGATAAAATTAATTACGTCGCTGAATTAATGAATTTTTTTATTTTCTGGATAATAGCGACGCTAATGCATCGCTAAATAGCGACGCAATTAAGTACGTCACTGAATTAACAAATTTTTTTATTTTCTATGATATGTGTCGCTAAATAGCGACGAAATTAACTGCGTCGCAGAAATAACATTTTTTTTTTAATTTTTGATTTTTAAATTTTTGTTTTTATAAAAACCATAATTTTTAAGTAACGAATTTTTAATTTTCGATCCGACGGTTGCGATCAATCGAAGCCATGATCCCGATCGGCGATGATCGATCTTGGACCGTTGCGATTAATCCGATCGGACGATCCGATGGTTGCGATCGATCGAAGCCATGATCCCAATCGGTGATGATCGATCTCGGATTGTTGCGATCAATCCGATCGGCGATCCGATAGTTGCGATCGATCGAAGTCATGATCCCGATCGGCGATGATCGATCTCGGACAGTTGCAATCAATCCGATCGGCGACGATCCGACGGTTGCGATCAATCCAAGCCATGATCCCGATCGGTGATGATCGATCTCGGACCATTGCGATCAATCCATCGGCGACGATCCGACAGTTGTGATTGATCGAAGCCATGATCTCGATCGGCGATGATCGATCTCAGACCGTTGCGATCAATCCGATCGATGACGATCCGATGGTTACGATCGATCCAAGCCATGATCCCGATCGGCGATGATCGATCTCGGACCATTGCGATCAATCCGATCGGCACGATCCGACAGTTGCAATCGATCGAAGCCATGATCCCGATCGGTGATGATCAATCTCGGACCGTTGCGATCAATCCGATCGGCGATGATCCGACGATTGCGATCGATCCAAGCCATGATCCCGATAGGCGATGGTTGATCTCGGACCATTGCGATCAATCTGATCGGCGATGATACGACGGTTGCGATTGATCCAAGCCATGATCCCGATCGGCGATGATCAATCTCGGACCATTGCGATCAATCCGATCGGCGACAATCCGACGGTTGCGATCGATCCAAGCCATATCCCGATAGGCATGATTGATCCGACGCATGTACCAAAATTATTTTTTTAAAATAATTGCGACGCATTTCATTGCATCGCAATTAGGGATGCAACTTGGGCCGGGTTCAACCCGAACCCGGCCCGCGGAACCCGATTTGCAGCAGTACTCAAACTCTAATTTGCTTATGAAGGATTTTTTGCAACTTATTGCAGTTTTATGATGATTTAGCCTTGTTTGTTAGGTTTAAAGTATGTAGAGCTGATAATAGTTTTGTGGAAGTGATGATTCTTGGTATGAACATTTCATCAGAACATTACCTTTTAAAATAAGCAATACATTTAACCATTGCATTTTATCAAAACTAATGTTTTTTAATTCTAGTTGTAACTTCTAATATGAAGTTTGCCAAAATTTTATGAAAGCATCTTTTAAAACATTTAGCATAGCGAATGCAGTCTCGCTACATGGCTTTCATACCAGACTTATGTGGTCTTCTAACATATCGTCTCAATATTAAGGATAAAGGTGACTTCATCAATGCATATGGTGGCTATTGAAAATGCAACATTGGATTACTTTGAATATGTTTTGGTTTAAGAAATACACATGTAATTGCTTGTCAAACTTGCTTGTCGCTTGTTTGTTTTAGATTGTCATATATTTATTTCATTTTTAATAAGGGTTATTTTTCATGATTTAATTCTTCAAAAAAATTGCATGCCATCGCTACCTTTGTCGGCGATGCGTGGCAATGTAGCGACTCATTTTATTTGCGTCGCTAAATTGCGACACATTTCGATGCGTCGCAGTTTTATTTTTAATTTTTTTATAAAATTTATTTTTTAAAAAAAAATTACGACGCAATACTTGTGTCGTTAAATTAAAATTAATTTTTTTAATTTTTTGATTTATTGCATCGCTAATGCGTCGCTATTTAACATAATTAATTTTTAAAAAAAATTACGACGCACTGAATTGCATCGCAATATTTTTATTTCATAATTATATTTTATAAAACTTAATTTTTCTTCAAAAAATTGCAACGCACCTTGTGGCGTCGCAATGTAGCGACTTATTTTATTTGTATCGCTAAATTGTGACGTATTTCGATGCGTTGTAATATTTTATTTGTAATTTTTTTTATAAAATTTATTTTTTTATAAAAAATTGCAATGCAATACTTGCATCGCTAAATTAATAATTAATTTTTTAATTTTCTAATTTATTGCATCGCTAATGCATCGCTATTTAACATAATTAATTTAAAAAAAAAAATTGCGATGCACTGAATTGCGTCGCAATATTTTTATTTCATAATTATATTTTATAAAAATTAATTTTTCTTAAAATAATTGTGATGCACCTAGTTGCGTCGCAATGTAGCAACTCATTTTTTATGCGTCGCTAAATTGCGACGCATCTAGTGGCATCGCAATTTTTTATTTTTTTATATTTTAATTATATTTTATAAAATTTAATTTTTTTAAAAAAATTTGCGACGCATTGCTTGCGTCGCTAAATTTAAAATTAATTTTTTTAATTATCTATTTTATTGCATCGCTATTCGCTATTTAATGACGCAAATATTTGCGTCGCTAAATAGCGACGCACTATTTGCATCGCTAAATTAAAATTTAATATTTTTTAATTTTTTGAGCTATGCATCGCTATTTAATGACACAATAGTTGTGTTGCTAAATTAATAATTTTTTAAAAATTTTTTAGTTTTTTGCATCGCTATTGAGTCGCTAAATAGCGACGCAGGTTTCTGGGGTCGCTAATTGCGTCGCTTTTTTTTGTTATCGCTGAGGCGTTACAATTTGGTCGCAATTTAGCGACACAAAATGCGTCTCTAAATTTGCATCACTATTTCAGCATTTTCTAGTTGTGTGGTGGGTTTAGAAAATCTATCACTACCGGTTGCTATCGGTGTCAGGGAAGGAGCTGCTGCTGGTGCCGGGGACGCGCTCGGTGCCGGAGAAGAAGATCACCGGGACAACGGTGCCGGGAAAGGAACAGGGAGAGGGAAAGAATGGATCGGGCATTGTGTTGAGGAGGTTATGGAGAATGATTTGGGAGGAGGAAGGGGGAGTGCATGAAGGGGTAGTTTAGAAATATCAATTTTTAAAAGGGGTGCATGAAGGGGTAGTTTAGAAATATAAATTTTTAAAGGGGGGGTGCAGAGAGTAATTTGGGGGTGTAGAGAGTAAAAAATAAATAAATGGGGTGCATGGAGCAAACGGAGCGGTGCAAATAGAAATTCCCGCCCTTTGACTAATGATTTGGGTAGGCTAATTTTTCAAAACTTGATTAGTATAGGATGGAGCATGGCAAGCCTAAATTGTGCTTTAGCCTGGGCTTGATTAATAATGATGGATTGGTTTGACTAAGAGAGAAACTATGATTGTTAGCGGTAAAACATAGGTTGATTATAATTTACACTTGCATAATTTAAGGAAACCAATCAGCCCTAAGTCCAAATGGACTTTTTTTTTCTTAAGAAGAAAGTATTGGGGCATAGAAACCGATGAAGGCATTTAATTTGTTCTTGTAGCAAAGAATAAGAATTCATATATTCACATGAATTTAACTTGCGCTTTCATAGGCATAATTCTTTATTCCATATGATATATCTTTTCTTTTTTAATTAGGAAAAGACTTTGTACATCGCCTCCGATACAGCAAGTCTTACGTGGCTGACCGTCCCTTTTTATCAGTCCACGTACATACGATACCCATTAAAAAAAATGTTAAGATAGCTTTACGACATCTCGAGGAAAAATTTACGACATCCTAGTTTTAAACTTATGAAGTTATAAACTTAAGACACCCGTTTAGAAAGCAAAAAAAATTATGGTACCCAGTTATAAACTTACGACATGTGTTTAGAAAGCAAAAAAAAAAATTATGACACCCATGTTATAAACTTACGATACCGTCCTTTAGAAAACATGTCTGTACATATTCCAAAAAAAGCTGAATAGGTATTAATGCATGTCACGTCAAAATTAAGATATCCATTAAGAAAGTAAAAAAAAAACTTACGACACCCTAGTTTTAAACTTGTAGTTATAAAACTAAGATACCCATAAAGAATAAAAAAAAACTTATGATATCCTAGTTTTAAACTTACAATACCCTAGTTTTAAACTTAAGAAAGAAATGTCTGTACACAAATTTAAAAAAAAAGCTGAACGGGTATTAATGCACGTCCTTTTTTAAAAAAAATTTGTATACAGATACCTTTTTTTGAACATGTGTCTTAAGTTTAAAACTAGGGTATCGTAAGTTTAAAACTAGGATGTCGTAATTTTTTTTTGCTTTCTAAACGGGTGTCTTAATTTTAGAACTACGATGTTAAGTTTAAAACTGCGGTGTCGTAGTTATTTTTGCTTTCTGAACGGGTGTTTTAACTTTATAACTACGGTGTCGTAAGTTTAAAACTGGGGTGTCATAATTTTTTCCTTGGAATGTTGTAAAGGTGTTAACATTTTTAATGGGTATCAACCAATAAGAAAGGACGGTGCAGCCCACATAGGAGTTACTGCACTGGAGGCGATATACAGAGACTTTTCCTTTCAATTAAGTATAGAAACTCATAAAAATATTTAATCATATTTTTTTTTCATCATATTAACTATGATCATTCATCAAATCATTATTGATGATCATTAAAATATATTTCATTAAAAAAATTATGAATTAATATATTTAATTGGAAAGAAAAAACTTAAGGATTCTATCAAAAAGACTTAAATAAGTTAACGTATTCCCAAGGGGGTGACGTGCGATGCTGGTACTGCAAGAGTTGAAGAATGGATAACAAGAGCTGCAGGATGGGAGTCAAAGGTTCTTGAACTTGGAGACCAGAAATTCAAAGCTTCCTCCACTAATGTCAACTTGGATGAACTTTAGGACTCGAAACAAATGGATCGAGGCCCCAGCTGACTTGTTCTGCTGGAAGGAGTAGAAAGGAATCTTCTGGTCGCCGATCGAGGTTGGAGACGAGGATCTATGGGCGTCCAACAAGAAGAAAACGGTTTCTTCATACAGACGCAGAGGACTAGAGACACTTGAGCGAGAGAAAGTTAGATGAGAAGAGAACCAAGCGGAATATATTCCACAGACATTCGGAAAATTCTCACATACTAATGAATTTAGGACATAAAAACCTCGTACGATATAGTTTGACTCACTGAAATGCTACGAATTCCATTGATACGCTGGCAAAATACGTCCACCAGTCAAGCTGAAACCAGACCAATACAAGAGCACTAAGCAAAGTTTTATTAAAAGAAGGAACAACCATAAGGCTAGAGAGAAAATAGAGCATCTGAGATGCCTTCAAGCACGCGGTGGAGGAATGGCACCCTGTCCTCCATGGAATGTGGCGAGGTGATCTTGTTGCCTTGCTCGAGCTGCAGGCCTGCTGCATGGTCATTGAAGCATTCGTCGATGGTTCGAAATGAGATGTCAGAGTAGAGGCTGGTGATGTCGAGGTCTTTGCATCCATCAATCGAGAAATTTATTTGGCAGCCATTAATGAATATGTCGTGTATCAAAGCAGCAACTATACTTCCTGGAATGCGATTCTCTGCGACCAACCCAACCAAAAACGAGTCGAGTCACCAGTGTCAAACTTGTCAGTAAACTGTGATTTGGCTAATTAGTCTTGAGGCTTTAATAGATGTTATCATATGAGTCGTGTTGCTGAGCTTGGATCACCAACTTAGAGATCCATGTTCAATGCTTTTACAATGGGTTTGGATCACTAGTGGGATTGAATTGGATTGAATTTTAATTCCATGTCCAGAAGAGTAAAGACTGGACTAGTACGTACTGTGCATTCCACCTGATATCCCATCCTTGAAAATGAGGGATTGGCAGTTCCATGCACCCCCAACGCTGGGGTTTCCAAATTCAATGGGATGGGATTAGCAGTTCCATGCCACCTCAATCCCATGGGTAATCCAAATGCATCCTTAATGGGCACCATTTTTAGCTTAGTTAATGGCACAACTTGACTTGACCAACGGATAAAGTTTCCCCAAGAACAGGCCTGGCTGGGTTTGGAGTGATGGAAGTTTGACTCAATGCCCCAGCCTTGGCTTTATGATGTTTATGAAGGCCTCTATTACGTTGTACTCATCAGAGGATTTTAAATAAGGAAGGTTATTTAGCTATCTTGCTTTTAGAGTCATTACATAAGGAAAAAAATGGTCACTTTTTATCTTTCTTTTTTTTGTTTATCTGCACTGAATTTTTTTTAAAATTTTTTAACCTTTTTAAAGTTCAAACCACCCCGTCAGAAAGCATTTTAGTTGATAAAAATTGACAATAATATGGCTGATCGAGCCGCGTTAGAGTTGATGAAAGAAGCAACTGACGGAACCCCAGCCTCGGACTCCGAGGCCCCCTTAGCCTCGGCCTCCAAGACCCCCTCGGCCTCGGACCCAAGTCCTCTCGGCCTCGGACCTCATGTCCCCTCGGCCTCTGATTGCGGATCCCCTCGGCCTTGGACCCCAAGTTCCCTCAGGCCTCGTACCTCATTTCCCCTCGGCCTCGGACACCATGTCCCCTCAGCCTCGGACCCATGTCCCCTCGGCCTCCGACTGTGGATCCTCTCGGCCTCAGACCCCAGGTCCCCTCAGCCTCGGACTTCATGTCCCATCGGCCTCGGACCCTAGGTCCCCTTGGCCTCGGACTTCATATCCCCTCAGCCTCGAACCTCATACCCTCGGCCTCGGACCCCAGATCCCCACTACCTCGAGCCACCTGATACCACCACGTGGCCCACCCATCACCTGCAGCTACCACATGGCCCACTAACTGTCTACAATTACGCATGGCCACTATCTGTAACGGCGCACATCTAACACGACTAGGCCCACCTGCCATCTGTGGCACCGCCTTGGCAGGTGGCTGGTGGGGTAAGACACCTCTAACATGCTTAATGTTGGTTGCGACTTGTCTTTGTTAGCCCAACCACCTGGCCACTACCGGACAATAACACCTCGGAATTAGCCACCTTTCAAGAGCGAAAAAGGGATCTTCGAGCAGGTATAAGAACCTACACTCACAACGAGGAAAGAGATCTGAACTCAAGCTCTCTAGCTATTTTCCATTAGCTCTATTTTTTCACTATTCTCAAGTTGCTTACTTGAGCGTCGGAGGGTCCACAGGTACAATCGGTCTCCAGGGACTTTCTTGCAAGAGCTTCGTCGAGGAAGAGGATCTCCATTTTTGGCGTTAGAGAAACGAGACTTGGATTAAATAACATTATTATTATCATCATCATTGATGTGGCCGGTGGTGCCACGTGAACATTAATGGCAAAGCTGACCGATGGCGTGAGCGAAGTTGACCGACGTGCCTCTCCAAGTCGGCCCCCAGCGGCCCCGACTCTTCCAAGTCGGCCCCCAGCGGCCGCGCCTCTCCAAGTCGGTCCCTAGCGGCCTCGACTCTTTCAAGTCGGTCCCCAGCAGGCCTCGACTCTTCCAAGTCGGCCCCCAGTGGCTGCGCCTCTCCAAGTCGGCCCCCGCGGACCCGACTCTCCCAAGTCGGTCCCAGCGGCTCCGACTCTTTCAAGTTGGCCCCCAGTGGCCCCGACTCTTCCAAGTCGGCCCCCAGCGGACCTACGTTGCCTGACACAGCCAGGTCCACCTACCGCCTGACCCGCGCAGCCTGACATAGCTAGGCCCACTTACCGCCTGGCTCATGCCGTTATGGGACTAGGCCCACCAACCAACCAGCTCTATTCTATTCACGTAATAGCCATTATCCCAGCAAACATTCCTTGTCACAGAATTCTACGTGACTAATCCCAGGCAGATGTCAAGGGCCTATAAAAAGGTAAGAGAACTCAGTATCAAGGTACATGAACACGAATATCCACACACTCATATCTACATTGACTTACACATTCTAAAACCCTAGAAGGGACTCTGACCCCCGGAGCTTTTTTTCTCTTAGGAGCTCCTTCGAGCTCCCTCTCTGCTGTGACCTCGGTTACTAACTTGACCATCGAAGAGTCCCTATCGGAGCTCCCTTCGGTACCGGGACTTCTTGCAGGCCATTCGCTCTGGAGAGGACTACCTCAGCAGTCAAAACTTTTGCCAACGTCTAATTCCAGTGATCGAGCGTCAATAGATTGGCACATCAGGAAGAGGGGAAGGAAGACGAGCTCTATAACACTCATTTGCGAGTTTTTCTCTCCCTCTTCATCAACAATGGTGGTGATGCGTGCCTAAGATGCCTTTGCCAGCTATCCTGGGGGCACCTCCAACCGTCGGAGCAGCAGAAGGCCAGTCTCTTGCTGCCAACCCTTCGGTTGTCTACGCGCCACCAGCTACGGCCATTCAAGCTGAGCAGTGGCCGCACTCATCCAACAAGTCCAAACTCTCACCGCGATGATCCATGGACTCCGGAGCAGCAGTCCATGGCCACCCAACATCAACCTGCTCCACCTGTACCACCGCCTGCTACACTGGCAAGCCAGCAGTCTACGAGGGAAAGATCCCCTCATCGAGAGGCTGGCCACCGTCGTGCTTCTCCCAGAGGGCACCGCCGGGAGCCCCTCAAGAGGTCATGCTCCCCTGCTCACAGCCCGAGTGAGTCCTCCCCGGAGCCCCGCACCAGGAAGAGCCAAAGCAAAGGCACCACCTCCCGCGTTCTTCCTCTTCTTCTTCATCATCTTCTAGGCCACCAAAGAGAATGTCGACCATAATCGTCAGTCGGAGGAACGTCTGGATGAGTACCGACGGTTGGAGGAGCTCACCAGAAAAGTCAACAACTAGCAGGAGGAGGAGAACGACACCCGTCCTCCTTACACTCGCCGAATCCTGGATGAGCCCGTCCCCTCCTGATTTCGTCTCCCCCAACTGGATCCGTACGATGGTACGACCGATCCCCTCGATCACCTCGAGAGCTACAAAGCTGTCATGCAAGTCCAAGGGGCTACAGATGCCCTCCTATGTAAGGCTTTCTTTGCCACTTTGTGAAAGGCCGCTCGTACCTGGCATTCTCGCCTGTCCCCGCACAGCATCGATTCCTTCCGAGAGCTGGAAAGGGGTTCCTAGCGCACTTCGACGCTTGTCGTAGGATCCCGCGGGTTGCGGATAGCCTCTTCTCCGTGCGTCAGAAGGAGGGGAATCGCTTCAGGACTTCGTGCCTCGGTTCAAAATGGCCGCCCTCGAAGTTTACCATCTGGACATGCGGTAGCGACCTTGCACTGAAGCGGGGACTTCTCCATTCCCGTTTCACTTTCTCTCTGGATAAGAAGCCTTCCAGCTCCTACTCTGACCTCCTCCTCTGTGCGTAGAAGTACATCCGCGCAAAAAGGCTGACTTCACCCGTCGGGAATCTGAAAGGGGATCCAACCGGAGGTCCGCCCGACCTGAGCCAAGCGGATCCTCTCACCCCAAGAAGTCCGAGCCGCCGCCAACCGGACAACAGGCATCAAAGCCTCGCCTCCCAGGAAAGCGAGCTCATGCCTCTCCTCTCCCCCCACTCTCACATTCTTATGGAGATTGAGGGTGAGCCATATCTCCAATGACCTCCTCCTATGAAGAAAAGCCTCCCCCGCGACAAAAGCCGCTACTACCGCTTCCACCGGGACTACGACCATGACACCGACAACTGCTATAGCCTGAAGCGCGCCATCGAGGAACTCATTCAGCGGGTTACCTCGAAAAGTATGTCCAGAAGGCACCCCAGTGGTACCGGCGCTCATGGGGCCTCCATCTGCTCAGGCTGCTATCGAACAATGCCCCGACAGAGAGGACGATGGGAATGGTGTCTTGGGGAACAGCCTCCTCATCTAAGCGACCGAGGGGGAGTGGGGGTTTAGATGATGTAATCCCCAGAGGAGAGTCAGCCAGGGTAGAAAATGTAAACAATGAAGGCGTCGTTGTTTCGATGATGATTGCCAAACACCCTGTAAAAGGATCCTGGTTGATAGTGGTAGCTCGGCCGACATCATTACTTACGATGCGTTTGTTAGGATGGATTTGCCTCTTAACTCTCTTCAACCAGTAGCGGCTCCCTTGGTCGGTTTCACGGAGATTCGTAAGGGTGGAAGGCGAAATCTCCTTGCTAGTGACGACCGGAATCCTGGTCATGGGTACCTTTGGCCTATAATGCTATCCTTGGCTGACCTAGCCTCAACCTTCTCTATGCGGTCATCTCCACTAAGCGTTTGCTTATGCAGTTCCCCACCAGCAATGGAATCAGTGAAATGCAAGGAGAGACCAGCTCGGTCCTACCCTGCTATCATGCAACTTCAAGTCCCCAAGAGGTCGAGCTGACTTTGGAGGTGCCGACCCCAGAGAATCCAGCAAGGGAGGAGAGCCGACAGAGCGGCTACTACCTTTTCACTGGGGGACGATCCAGCGAGGACGGTGCGTGTCGGTGAACTTCTTCCTTCAGAAGACCGTGATCGCCTCTTGGCTTTTCTGTGGGCCAACTCGGACATTTTTGCCTGGTCAGCATCCGATATGCCCAGCATTTCATTGGAGGTGATCATCAACAAGCTCAACATCGACCCGAAGCACCGTTCGATCTACCAAAAAAAGAGAAGTTTTGCCTCCGAGAGGCAGAGAGCCATTGACGAGGAGGTTAACAAGCTGCTCGCTACCGGCCACATTCGAGAAGCGCACTACCCAAATGGTTGGCCAACGTAGTTATGGTCCAAAAGGTGAATGGAAGCTGGAGGATCTGCATTGACTTCACCGACCTCAATAAGGCATGTCCAAAGGATAGCTTCCCCTTGCCCCAGATTGATCAACTGGTAGACTCAACATCCAGTCACGAGCTCCTCAACTTCATGGATGCCTTCTCCGGGTACAACCAGATAAAGATGGATCCGGACGACGAGGAGCACACCTCTTTTGTGACTGAGAAGGGCATTTACTGCTATAAGGTAATGCTTTCGGTCTCAAGAATGTAGCAACTTATCAGAGGTTGATGAACAAAGTCTTCCAAGACCAGCTGGACCGGAACATGGAGGTTTACGTGGATGATATGCTGACCAAGAGCGCCTATGCTTTCGACCTTGTTTCTAACTTAGAGGTGACCTTCAGCAACCTTTGTTGTTTCCAAGTCAAGCTGAACCCGAAGAAGTGTGCCTTCGAGGTCACGGCGGGCAAATTTTTAGGCTTTATGCATGGTGACCCAGAGAGGGATTGAGGCAACCCAGAGAAGATCAGCGCCATCCTCGATATGAGGCCGCCAACCAACAAGGAGGTGCAGTGGCTCACTGAAAAGGCGGCGGCCCTAAGCCGGTTCCTTTTCAAATCAGCTGAAAGGTGCCTACCCTTCTTCAAGGCCCTGTGCAAGGTGAATAGATTCGAATGGACGAAGGATTGTCAAAAAGCTTTCGAAGGATTGAAAGCGTTTTTATCTTCCCCGCCACTTCTGTCGAAGCCAAAGGATGGAGAGAATCTCTTTCTCTACCTTGTCACCTCCTCAGAGGCTGTTAGTTCCGTCTGGTGCACCTCAACATCAACGAAACCCAGAAGCCCGTCTACTACGTGAGCAAGGTGCTCCACGATGCTGAGATCAGATATTCCAAGACAGAGAAGATCGTCTTTGCCCTGATCATTTCCATCCAGCATCTCCGACCATACTTCCAGGCTCACCCCATTATAGTACTCACGGACCAACCACTCAAGGCCATAGTGGCTCGTCCTGACACCTCGGGCTGACTTGCCAAATGGACAATTAAGTTGAGAGAGTTCGACCTTTCGTTTCAGGTAAGGCCAGCTCTAAAGTCTCAGGTCCTGGCAGACTTTCTGGTCGAGTGCACCTAGATGGAGAGCAAGCAAGGGAATCTCCCATGGTGTGGTCAGACGATGATCTCGACGATGTGGGGGACTTTTGGATCCTCCACTTTGATGACGCCTCAAACTCCCAAGGGAGTGGTGCCGGCCTCATCCTTGCGGGTTCGGAGGGCGAGAAGGTGGAGTATGCTCTCTGACTCCTCTTCAAAGCTATGAACAACCAAGCCAAGTACGAAGCCCTGTTGGCCGAGGTAAGACTCGCCCAGGAACTTGAGGTGAAGTGTCTCAGGGCTTTCATCGATTCCCAACTCGTCTTTGGACAAATCAAAGGAGAGTACGAGGCACGGGATTCCACCATGGCTTGATACCTGGACAAGGTTCGACTCTTAGTCTCTTCGTTGGTCTACTTCAACATCAGCTACATCCCTCGGAGCGAGAATGCCAAAGCCGACACTCTTTCCTGCCTGGCCACCTCGGTCGGCGGTGTCATAGGGGATGCCTACATCGAACACCTGAAGAGGCCCTTCCAACTAACCGTGAGAAAGCCATGCTGCTCAAGTGGAGAGCCTCCAAGTTCACCCTTCTAGACGGACTTCTGTACAGGAGGTCATTCTCATACCCCCTTCTCAAATGCATTGGACCTGCAGACACCGACATCCTCAGAGAAATCCATGAAGGCATCTGTGAAAATCACCTAGGGGGTAGATCGCTGGCCCAAAAGGCCCTCCGTCAAGGCTACTTCTGGCTTACTATGAGGGAGGATGCCGCCAAGATGGTTCAAAAATGCGATGGCTGCCAGTGGCACGCACATATTCAGTGTCAGCCATCTGCCTCATTGAGTCTGCTCTCGGCCCCATGGCCCTTCACCCAATGGGGGATGGACATCCTCGGACCGTTCCCCTAGCTTTGGGCCAGCGTAGGTTCTTGCTTGTCGCCATCGACTACTTCACCAAGTGGGTTAAGGTCAAGGCACTAGCCAAGATTACCGAGAGCAAAGTTAAAGCCTTCTTCTAGAAATCTATCATAGTCATTTCGGCTTGCCTCACACCATCGTCACCGATAATGGCCGGCAGTTCGATAATGCCACATTCAAGATTTTCTGTGCTGAGTTGAACATCTGCCACCGGTATACCTCTGTCAGCCACCCACAGACTAACGGGAAGGCCAAGGTTATGAATCACACCATCCTCTGGGGACTCAGAACTCGGCTGGATGGATCCAAGGGCCGATGGATGGAAGAGCTTCCCAGCATGCTGTGGGCGTATCATACAACTCCAGGGCTCCGATGGGCGAGACCCCTTTCAGTCTCATCTTTGGATCCGAGGCGATCATCCCCGTCGAGATCAGCTTCCCAAGTCGTCGGGTGGAGTCTTATAATGAAGAAGATAACCCCACACGGCTGAGAGCCAACCTCAATTTCATCGATGAGGTGCACGACCGAGTGCGGCTCCGGATGCCGACCTTTCGCTAGCGGGCGGCTAGGTACTACAACGTCTGGGTGCATCCCAAGACATTCCGTCCCAGAGACCTAGTCCTCGGGAAGGCCGAGGTGTCCAAGCCAAGAGAGGGAGGCAAGTTATCCCCAAATTGGGAAGGTCCTTACCGTGTCATTGAGGTATTTCACGAGGGATTGAAGAGCTCAGTGGGCGACCTATCCCGCGTACTTGGAACCCAGATAACCTTTGCCAATACTATCAATAATGTATCCCCTCCATGATTGTCAATAAAAGGTTTCCTCAACATTACACCTAGCTCACCTCCGAATCTGAGGACTTGTTATCTAAAGGAGATTGTCGGCATCGCGGCTAACGGAATACCACTCGGTCCGGCTAAGAGATGCTCCGAGTTGGTTCAAGTCCCTAATAGCTCCGTACCCAATCGAGTCACCCCTCGGGCCAGCACACAAACCTCCGAGGCAGTTCTAAAGGAGCTCGTCGGCATCACGGCTAATGAAACACCACTCGGTCCGGCTAGGAGACGCCCCCAAGTTGGTTCAAGTCCCTAACAACTCCGTACCCGATCGAGTCGCCCCTCAGGCCGGCACACAAACCCTCAAGGTGATTCTAAAGGAGCTTATCAGCATCGCGGCTAACGGAACACCACTCGATTTGGCTAGAAGATGCCCCCAAGTCGGTTCAAATCCCTAATAGCTCCGTACCTGATCGAGTCATCCCTCGGGCTGGCACACAAACCCCCGAGGCGGTTCTAAAGGAGCTCATCGGCATCGCGGCTAACAGGACACCACTCGGTCCGGCTAGGAGACGCCTCCGAGTCGGTTCAAGTTCCTAACGACTCCGTACCCGATCGAATCGTCCCTCAGGCCGATACACAAACCTTGAGGTGGTTCTAAAGGAGCTCGTCGGCACGACTAACGGGACACCACTCGGTCTGGCTAGGAGACGCCTCTGAGTTAGTTCAATCTCTAACAGCTCCGTACCCGATCGAGTCGCCCCTCGGGCCAGCACACAAACCCCCGAGGCAGTTTTAAAGGAGCTTGTTGGCATCGCGGCTAATGGGACACCACTCGATCTGGCTAGGAGGCACCCTCGAGTCGGTTCAAGTCCCTAACAGCTCTATACCCGATCAAGTTGCATAGGGTAAAATTTGAGGTTTATATTATTAGAGAAATAACACTTTAAATGGTGAAGGTTTTGTCACAAGACTCCCCCTTATGCTCCCTCGATCTGTAAGAAAAACAGGTGGAGATACATCTCGAATTTTTGGATTCAGATATAAATATCTAGAGATTCATTATTGTTGGGGGGTAAAATCATCATTGCATTAATGTCCGTGCGAGGCGGCTAAGGCTGACCTCCTCCCTTTGTCTCTTCCGGGCTTCCGTAGCTCGGCCTCCTCCGGGCTTCCGTAGCTCGGCCCCCTCCAAGCTTCCGTAGCTCGGCCTCCTCCGGGCTTCCGTAGCTCGGCCTCCTCCGGCTTTCGTAGCTCGGCCCCTCCGGGCTTCCGTAGCTCGGCCTGTAGCTCGGCCTCCTCCGGGCGATCCACAACCTAACATCTACCTCCGCGGAACCTGACGCGGGAGAGCCCGAACCTACCTGAGCGGCATCCTAGACAAGGAATCATATCGGAACGTGGCCTAAAGCCTATCGTAACCGCCCCAGGCCTACTCACCCAGATCCCAGACATCAAGGAGCTCTCCCAGCCGTCGATCCCTTAACAAAAGGCGTGGATTCTAACGGCCCCACAACGGCCTGATTCTGTCCGTCTCCGTATCATAACAACCTCCGGACCTTCCAGAAGGCGCTCAAGATCCAGGTGACAGTCTATAAATATCATAATCGGCAGATTCCCTCAGGTACGCAACTCTGGCACACTTGCTTACAACTCTCACTCTCTCTCTCGCCGGCAGCTCGTCGGTGCTCTGCCCTTTGGAGCCTCCGATTGGCCGCCCCCGGAGAGGTCTCCCGGAGAGATCCACCTCCTCATTGTCTGGTTGATCGCCGATTCTTCTCCACTGACTTGAGCGTCGGAGGGCCTTCCGCGGAGGACCACCCCCAGCGTCCTCCGCGTGTGGGCTTCTTTTTGCAGGTCCGCCCCTTCCTGGAGATCGACCGCGCCCGAGTCGGAGGACGGATCCCGGCGGCAACAGATTGGCGCTAGAGGAAGGGCCTCAAGTCCCATTAAAACTTGAAGAAAGGAGACAAGGATCTTGATCCGGAGAAGAACCTCTCTGATGGCCAACCGGAAGAGAGCAACCTCTGATGCCCAAGATCAGGTCGCCTCCCAGAGGCCTGATCCGACTGGCGCCACAGCGCCACAACCCCCACCTGTCGAGACTCCGTCGCCGCCTGCCATTCCGGTGACCCAGGACCAGTTTGCTACGCTGGTCCAGCAAGTCCAGGCCCTTACCCACCTGGTCCAGGAGCGCCTTGCGGCTCCTCCTGCTTCGCATCCTCAGAAAGAAGCGGCGATTTCTTCTTCGCCGGCAACCTCCTCCTCTGATCCGCATGAATCAGCGGATCCCCCACATCGCCCCAGGGGGGACAAACCGGTCCCTCGAACCGGTTATGATAGAGATCCTCCCAGATCTCGGCGAGCCCGCTCCCTCTCTCCGGCGACGTCTCACCATGATTCGACGCCATCCTTGCGGTTCTCCGCCCAGCCCCTCCTCTCGCCGGTGAGGAGGAGATCCGCCGTCAGATCCAAGAGATGCGTCAGGAGCTGGACGCCGCCAAGCAGACCCATCTGCCCCAGCCCAAAGCAGAGCAGGGCATCCCTTTCTCTAAGGGAATCATGGAGGAAGTGATTCCCTCCCACGTCAAGCTGCCAACCGTCGAGCCCTATCACGGCTCCACTGATCCGGACGACCATCTCAGTAGCTTCCGGTCAATAATGATGTTCCACGGAGCATCTGATGCGATCCTCTGCCGGCCTTCCCATCCACCCTCAGAGGATCCGCCCGAACCTGGTTCAACGCCTTGAAACCGGGTTCCATTGATTCATTCGACGAGCTGAGCCACCTTTTTATTGGCCAGTTCGTCAGCAGCCGCCGCCACCGACGGAGATCCGACTCCCTCTCCGAAGTCAAGCAGAGAGAGGGGGAGTCCTTGAGAAATTATCTTGGCCGTTTCAACAAGGCCATGTTGGAGGTGGACCACCTTAATCATGAGGTGGCTATGTCCGCCCTGGCGGGGGGAGTTTCGAAGGAGAGCGACTTCTATTGGCAATGGAAGGTCAGCTACCCCCCATGTCTGTCTGATATGATGGCCCTTGCGGACAAATACGCTAGGGTCGAGGAGTCGCGGAGAGTGGCCCGCGCTGAGCAGCAAGAAGAAGCAAGAGCCCAAAGTTCCCGACAGACACCGCCCTGTCCGTCGGCCAAGTCCGCCTCGCCGCCAAGAGTCCCTCCGCTGCCGCCAAGGAATCGCTCCCGGAGTCCCCCAGGCGATTCGATCGCTACACTCCGTGACTGTGCCCCGGGCGCAAATCCTCATGGAGATAGAGCGCCAGCTTCCCCGACCAGTACCTCTCCGAGGGAACCCGACCCGAAGAGATCCCGCCAAGTACTGCCGCTACCATAGGGAGCATGGTCATGACACTGAAGAATGCTGGCAGCTGAAGAACGAATCGAGAGACTGATTCGGCGGGGACGGCTGGACCAGTTCAGGAGGGCACCCGAGCCGCAGCAACAAGGAGGTGATCGCCAGCCCGAGCTCCCACAACTCCCTCCTCCACCAAATCCGCCCGTGGTTGGCCGCATCAACATGATTGAAGAGGCCGGCGGATCGAGCTCCAGGGGCGACGGTGATGCACCGGTGCCAAAGAAGGCACGCACGGGCGAACTTTCCTTTTCTGATGATGATCTTCTTGGGATACAGCTCCCCCATGATGACGCACTTGTTGTATCCCTTAATTTGAACAATTATGATGTAAGCCGAATCCTGTTGATAGTGGAAGCTCGGTAAACGTTTTGTACCTCGGTGTGTTTGCCAGGATGAAATTGCTCATGGAAAACCTTCGAGCCGTGGATTCCACCCTGATGGGATTCACCGGCGACGTCATCATCCCAGAAGGAATCGTCACCCTGACGGTCCGCGCAGGAACCTGGCCCCTTGTAACCATTGTACAGACCGACTTCCTAGTGACCGACCTCAGGTCCCCATATAACGCCATATTCGGCAGGCCCGGCTTGATGTCCCTTAAGGCGGTTGTCTCTATCCCGCATCTGTCTATGAAGTTCCCCACCGAGCAAGGAGTTGGAGTGGTTCGGGGAAGTCAGCCATGGCTCGGCAATGTTTCGTCACGAGCCTTCAGTCCAGAATTCCCGAGTTGACGGGCTAGACGCTCGCGAAGACTTCGCCGAACAACGGGGAGAACCGGCAGAAGAATTGGAAGAAGTACCGCTGGACGAAGCTCGGCCCGACCGAACCATAAGGATCGGGTCGCTGCTCAAAGGAGAGCCTCGTCGCAGATTGATCAGTTCCTCCAAAGCAATGCGACATCTTCGCCTGGACCGCCTCCGACATGCCAGGAATTACCCCGAGGTCCTCGTCCATCATCTCAATGTGGACGAGATGCACAGGCCTGTTAAGCAGAAGAAGAGAAGCTTCGCCCCAGAGCGGCAAAAAGCCATTGAAGAAGAGGTCGACAAACTCATCAAAGCCAACTTTGTCCGAGAGGTGAATTACCCGAATTGGCTGTCAAATGTCGTCATGGTGAAAAAGTCGAATGGCAAATGGAGGATCTGCATCGACTTCACCGACCTCAACAAGGCCTGCCCGAAGGACAGCTTCCCCCTCCCTCGGATCGACCAGCTCGTGGACGCCACCTCAGGCCACCAAATGCTGTCATTCATGGATGCCTATTCGGCTACAATCAGATCCGGATGGCCCCCGAAGATGAAGAAAAGACCGCCTTCATAACCGACCGAGGTACCTACTGTTACCGAGTTATGCCTTTCGGTCTTAAAAATGCAGGAGCGACCTACCAGCGGCTGGTCAACAAGGTGTTCAAGGAGCAAATCGGCCGGAACATGGAGGTGTGTGGACGACATGCTGGTCAAAAGCAAGGAAGCGCACGGCATGTTGAGGACCTCTCGGAGAGCTTTGCCACGCTGCGCAAATGGGATGAAGCTCAACCCAACCAAGTGCGCCTTCGGCGTCAATTCGGGAAGTTCCTCGGCTTCATGGTCTCCCAGCGAGGTATCGAAGCTAACCCCCAGAAGATTCAAGCTCTCCAACAAATGGCGCCCCCAGCATCCATTAAAGAGGTCCAGCGCCTAACCGGGAGGATAGCGGCCCTTAACCGCTTCGTGGCGCGGTCGGCCGAGAGATGCCTCCCCTTCTTCAAAACTCTCCGATCGGCCAAAAATTTCCAGTGGACTCCTGAGTGCCAGAAATCATTTCAAGATCTCAAGAAGTACCTCGGCTCGCCTCCACTTCTCAGTAGTCCGACCCCAGGAGAGACCCTATTCTTGTACCTGGCCGTTTCGGAGGCGCAGTTTGTTCGGTGCTAGTCAAAGAAGAAGGCAAATCCAAAACCGATCTACTATGTGAGTAGGCTGCTCCGCGATGCGGAGACGAGGTACACCAGGATTGAAAAAATGGTGTTGGCCTTATCACCTCAGTCCGGAAGCTGCGACCTATTTCCAAGCACATTCAGTGACGGTCCTGACCGATCAACCCATCAAGGCGGTGGTCCACCGTCCAGAAACATCGGGGAGGATGACCAAATGGGCCGTCGAACTAAGCGAGCATGACATACATTTCAACCTCGCCCGGCCATCAAAGCCAAGTGCTGGCCGACTTCCTCCTCGAGTGCACCATCCCGGAGGACGGTTCTACCCCAGACTCCCGAAGACCAAAGCCTGAAGCTCGGTGGCTCCTTCACGTCGATGGGTCGTCCAATGCCCATCACTCCGGTGCGGGTCTAGTTCTCACCAGCCCGAGGGGATGATCTTCGAATATGGCGTCCGATTCTCCTTCCCGGCTTCCAACAACGAAGCCGAGTACGAAGCCCTGTTAGCCGGTCTCCGGATCGCCCGCAACCTGAAGGTGGAAAAGCTTAGCGCCTTCACCGACTCTCAGCTGGTGGCCGGCCATGTGCGGGGAGAGTTTGAAGCCCGAGAACCCAATATGATTCGATATCTCCAAGAGGTGCGCGGCCTACTTCCTCATTTTTCCGAGTTTGAAATTATTCAAATTCCTAGATCGAAAACGCCCGTGCCGACCTACTCTCCCGATTGGCAACCACGGAACAATGGATGCTGAACAAAAATTCCATCTGGAGACTCTGGAAAAGCCGAGCATCATGGAAGCCGACCGGGTGATGCAAATCGAGCCGAACCATCCTGGTTCGACCCTATCCTCAGCTATCTCAAAGAAGGGTCGCTCCGTCCGACCGAAGAGAGGCCAGGAAATTGAAGCTGCAGGCCACCCACTATGTATTGATTGACAACCAACTTTACAAGCGGTCTTTTCCATGCCGCTGCTCAGATGCCTCCGCCCATCCGAGGCGGACTATGCTCTGCGGAGGTACATGAAGGGATTTGCGGCAACCATCTGGGAAGCCGGTCCCTATGTCACAAGGTGCTGCGACAAGGCTATTACTGGCCGACCATGCAGAAAGATGCGGACGATCTAGTCCGAGCCTGTGACGCCTGCCAGAGACACGAAGCATCCAGAGGCTCCCTTCCGCCGAGCTAGTTTCTATATCCTCCGCTTGGCCCTTTGCCAAGTGGGGGATGGACATCCTCGGCCCATTCCCGCTTGCGACGGGACAGCGGAAATTCTTATTTGTCGCCATTGACTACTTCACCAAATGGGTTGAAGCGGAAGCAGTTGCCAAATCACCGAAGCACGGGCCAGAGACTTTGTGTGGAGGTCCATCATCTGCCGATTCGGCCTCCCCACACCATAATCACCGATAACGGCAAGCAGTTCGACAACTCCAAATTCCGCCAATTCTGCGAGGAGCATGGAATCCGTCACCACCTTACTTCGGTCGGGCACCCACAAGCCAACGGAGCGGCCGAGGTAACCAACAGGACTCTCCTCCAGGGAATCAAAGCTCGCCTCTCCAGAGCCCAAGGCAGGTGGGCGATGAGCTGCACCATGTCTTGTGGGCCTATCGCACCACCCCGAGAATCCCGACGGGCGAGACTCCATTCCGAATGGCTTTTGGTACGGAGGCCGTCATCCCTGTGGAAGTAGGCCTCCCATCTTTGCGGGTGGAGAGTTACTCGGAGGAAGCCAGCAACGAGCAACTCCGCACCAACCTCGACTTGGTAGAGGAAGTCAGAGAGAAGGCCCGAATCAGGACGGCTGCTTATCAACAGAGGGTGGCTCGGTACCATGCCTCCAGAGTCAAGGGGAAAGCCTTCCTACCCGGCGACCTTGTCCTCCGGAAAGCTTCTGTATCCAAACCGCTGGAGCAAGGAAACTGGCGAGGGCCCGTACCAAATCACGGAGATCATTGGACCAGGAACCTACAAGCTGCAGGATCTGGATGGGAAATCCATTCCCCGAACGTGGAACTCGGACAACCTCCGCAAATATTATCAATAGGGTATGTCCTCTCGTATTCCTGCTTATTTTCCTCAAACTGTTGCGTGAATCATTATGCACTATATTGCCATAAATTGCAAAAAGAAATAGATACTGCTTACCAATCCTCGGCACAACCGAGCTGTCTGTTTGAACAGGAATCTCCGAACCTTGGCAGGGCCAAGTAAAATCTCCGAACCTTGGCAGGGCCAAGTAAAACTCCGAACCTCGGCAGGGCCGAGCAACAAATCTCCGAACCTTGGCAGGGCCAAGTAAAATATTTCTCCGAACCTCGGCAGGGCCGAGCAACAAATCTCCGAACCTTGGCAGGGCCAAGTAAAATATTTCTCCGAACCTCGGCAGGGCCGAGCAACAAATCTCCGAACCTTGGCAGGGCCAAGTAAAATTTCTCCGAACCTCGGCAGGGCCGAGCAACAAATCTCCGAACCTTGGCAGGGCCAAGTAAAATTTCTCCGAACCTCGGCAGGGCCGAGCAACAAATCTCCGAACCTTGGCAGGGCCAAGTAAAATTTCTCCGAACCTCGGCAGGGCCGAGCAACAAATCTCCGAACCTTGGCAGGGCCAAGTAAAATATTTCTCCGAACCTCGGCAGGGCCGAGCAACAAAAACCTTGGCAGGGCCAAGTAAAATTTCTCCGAACCTCGGCAGGGCCGAGCAACAAATCTCCGAACCTTGGCAGGGCCAAGTAAAATATTTCTCCGAACCTCGGCAGGGCCGAGCAACAAATCTCCGAACCTTGGCAGGGCCAAGTAAAATATTCTCCGAACCTCGGCAGGGCCGAGCAACAAATCTCCGAACCTTGGCAGGGCCAAGTAAAATATTTCTCCGAACCTCGGCAGGGCCGAGCAACAAATCTCCGAACCTTGGCAGGGCCAAGTAAAATATTTCTCCGAACCTCGGCAGGGCCGAGCAACAAATCTCCGAACCTTGGCAGGGCCAAGTAAAATATTTCTCCGAACCTCGGCGGGGCCGAGCGATGAATCCCCCGAGCCATGGCAAGGCCAGGTAAAAATCATTCGGGCTAAAACCCCAGCAAAAAAGTCTAAACCTACAGCCTCGACCAAAGCCGAACGGCCCCCAAATAGTCCCCGAAGGACTTCGCCGGTTTAAAAACGAGCGCGTTGAGTAAAAAACCATCGACGCGCGAGAAGAAGCCACCATTGGCAAACCCCTCTCGAGGCCATCAAGCCCCACGTAA
Organism: Calamus simplicifolius; assembly: GCA_900491605.1. Lineage (NCBI taxonomy): Eukaryota > Viridiplantae > Streptophyta > Magnoliopsida > Arecales > Arecaceae > Calamus > Calamus simplicifolius. The sequence goes on along the minus strand of UESW01003969.1, from coordinate 149,399 downwards.
TCGGCCAAAGGCCCCAGGCAGAGTTAGACGATTTCCCTCTCTGCCACTGGAAATCCTTTGGGTAACGCCCCTATAACCGTCGTTCAAAGCCTACATCAGCGCGCAAAAAACGACGGGGCCACGCCAACCCCCTGATTCATTACACGAGTGAAGGCCATAAACTCTTAAAGAAGGGACTTCAAAAAACCCATTTTCATTCATAAAGAGGAGGTACAAAGAGACTGCAAAAACAAAAACAAGAACGGGCAGAGCCCTGGAGTCAGTCACCCCCAGAGGCCAGCAACTCCTCCAGGCGCCCGTCAGGTCAGCCACCTGCTGACGAAGGGACAAATCTCCTCCCTCTGCCGGTCCATCAACCGGCGTGAGGCCTCCGCCTCCCTGACCGAAACGTCCAAGAACTCTTCGGCGGTCCTCGCGAGCTGCTCATTGCTCGCGAAGGCCGACGCAGGCTCAGCCCGTCGACAGTCACGGAGGTGCACCTCCCCTCCGAACGCGGCAGGCTGTAAGTGAGGAATGCGAGTCACTTGAGATCGCGCTGGAGAGGCCATTTTTTCGGAGCTCAAACCGAGGGATGGCCGAAACCAATCCCCCTCGGTCATATTTATACCCGCCAGGCAGGTATCCCGATCGGCCGCCGCAAACGCCGACCCATAGAATTTGCCACGTGTCACCATTCTAATGCGTGAGGAATCCGAAGAGTCGCGCCCTATCCCGAGTAAGATCGATAAGCGCGAGCAGATTGTTCGGGGGTTCCCCAGGCGAACATTTTCCGATCTGTCGCCCCCAATTAAATGCATTCGACGCTTCCCCAGGCCTGCTTAATACGCCCCTTTCTCGGAAAACGTGGAAGTCCGTCGCTCGGCCGATAACTGCCCCCTCGGAAAGAGCAGTCGCCAATAAAAGCGTGACAATACGCCGCCCGTTCCGCTCGGGCGCCCCCTTTATCAAGCGCCACGTGGACCTAACGCTGTGGCCTGCAACGGCGGCTGATCGCTCCCTCCGAGCTACAATTCTCCGAACCTCGGCAGGGCCGAGCTACCAATTCTCCGAACCTTGGCAGGGCCAAGGTTCTCCGAACCTCGGCAGGGCCGAGCTTCTCCGAACCTTGGCAGGGCCAGTTCTCCGAACCTCGGCAGGGCCGAGCTTCTCCGAACCTTGGCAGGGCCAAGTTTCTCCGAACCTCGGCAGGCCGAGCTACGAACCTCGGCAGGGCCGAGCTACTCCGAACCTCGGCAGGGCCGAGCTACGAACCTCCCGAGGGCAGGGCCGAGCTTTCTCCAAACCTCGGCAGGGCCGAGCTACAAAATTCTTCGAACCTTGCAGGGCCAAGTAAAATGTTCCCCGAAACTCGACTATCCCGAGTGACTGGTTCCTTGAACCATGACGAGAAGGGGCGGATTCCCTGAACTTCGGCCAACCGACCTACGATAAATCGGGCTCCGGAAAAGCAAAGCGCAAAAACACCAAGTTTCCGACCAAGTAAGGGGCGTGTTTCCCCGAATGATCTACGAACGCCGCATACGAACCTCGATTAGTTCGGGTGGCATGGGATCCTCGTCTAAGGACGAGCGGAACGCTTTGCACCCCACAAACAACAATAATAGCAAGCTCGGCACAGAAAAGATAGATTGAAAAACAGAAAATCTCTTTATTGCCGATCATGATCAATTACAAATGCCTCACAGGCGTTACAAGAACATTGAAATGCATAAAGGCAAATACAAAACTCGGGCAACTAGCAGTCATGATCGCGTCCAGTCGGTTCCGATAATGCCCGTCGACACGGACCAATAGTTGCGACTGGCTTCAGGTAGTAGCGATATCTCGGTGACCCAACCGAGATATCTGGATGGCCATCCCAGACCATCCAACCAGGGACCCCTCGGCGAGCAGGTGCCAGCGGACCGGCGTCGGAACGCTCTCCCAAACCGAGGTGTGCCGCCGCATCCCGCCAACCAAGGACAAGGAGTTGGCGACCGCACCTTCACCCCTCCCGTGTGCAAGGATTCCCCAGTGAGCCGGAAACCAAATCCAGGAAGGGGAGAAGTCTGCGAGGCATGGGAGGCCCGCATGCACTTCCTGACCCTGCGTCCCCGAGCAGGAGCCGCAGACCACAGGAAGCGCATATGTGCGCTCTCCGTATGATCTCTGCGCCCCCCATGTGCGCTCTCCATATGATCTCCGAGACTCATCCCCTAAGGGCGAGCCATTCTTCAGCAGCTCCCCGGTCGCCCCAGCTATCCGGCGGCAAGGAGCCCATGAGAGGAAAGCTTGATCCTCCCACTCGCAACAACAGAGAAACGAGCATAATGAAACTCTAATGGAAAAACACTTTGGGGATAACCAGATGAGACCCCCTTTTTCCTTTTTTATAGGCAGAAAGGACCGGGAAAAGCTACCCAGAGCTGAAAGTCCCGAGATTCAAACTTCCGGCGCCTCCACGTGGTCTCAGATTGGCGCCCCACTGCGCGCCAAACCCACCGCCTGAACAGGACGTGTACGGAGATCCCTTCCTGATCCCGAATCACGGTCATTAAATGCAGGAAATCGTCCGCTGACGCTTCGAAAACCGGCGGGCTCAGAAAATCGTCCTTTGAAAAAGTACTGTCCAATGGTGGACGGTTGCGTGCGCGTCGCGACGAGGTACCTGCATGGGAAAAGAGCACCTTCCGGAAAGCTCTGATGCAGCTTTATGCCCCCCACTGTGCCGTATCACCGCTTCTAGTAAAGTAAAAACCGAATTGCCTGCGGGACAGCAGGGCGCTGGCAGGATGGCAGGAAGCGCGAAAACCTATTTTATCCGTCGGCCCAGCCGACCTATTTTGTCTGTCGGCCCCAGCCGACCCATTTCGTCTGTCGCCCCGGCCGACCTATTTTCCATCGGCCCCAGCCGACCTATTTTGTCTGTCGGCCCCAGCCGACCTATTTGTCTGTCGGCCCCAGCCGACCTATTTTATCCGTCGGCCCCAGCCGACCTATTTTATCCGTCGGCCCCAGCCGACCCATTTCGTCTATCGGCCCCGGCCGACCTATTTCGATCCGTCGGCCCCAGCCGACCCATTTCGCCTGTTGGCCCCAGCCGACCTATTTTGATCCATCGGCCCAAGCCGCTTGGTTTGTCCATCGGCCTTAGCCGGTACGTTTTCCTTCAATTTTGAGATAAGGATGACCTAATCAGGGGGCCATAGGTCGTTCACAACCGAGGCTAAACGACAGGAAATCACACAAGAAAGACACTCAAATGAAACAGGAAATTCTTTCACTGTGAAATGTCGGGCAAGTATCTAAAGAACGAAGATACGAACGGTTCTTAAGAACCAGGAGCTGTATCAGCTTTAGGAGGGCCCTCAGTTACATCTGCGGAAGTATGACTAGGACTCACCCTTCTCCAATACTCTTGCCCCCTCGGCGGCAACCTGCGACCGTCCCTCAGAAACTGCAGCTTCGCTGGGACCAGGGGCGGCGCCAATTCGGCGTCAGAAGCATCAGCATATTCGTCTTCATCTTCTTCTTCGGACTCGCCATCTTCGGAATCTTCAGCACTCAGGAAAGAAAGGTCCCATTCCGGGTGCTCACTAAGAATTTGCTGTTTGCACTCCTCCTTCCCATGAAGGAAGGCGTCAACGCTGATAGCGTCTTGCCTCCCCTGAGTATGGCGTGCTGCGTCTTGGCCTCCGCTGTCTGTTCTCAGCCTCGATCACCTGGGCCTTCAGGATGACGTTTTGCTCCTCGAGCTCGCTAGCCCGCGTCTCGAGCTCCGAGCTCCTATTGCGAGCGGACGCAAGCTCACCTTGAAGAGCCCGAACCTCCGACTCCATCTTCGCCATCTGAAAAATCCAAAATCAAATCGGCATTGCGAGAACCCAGTAGAAAACAAAAAGAGTAAAATAAGAGCGTACCTCCCCTCTCGCTTGGCCAACCTTTGGCCAACTCTTCTGCCTCGCTCCTGGCTCTCGTCCTGTCAGCCCCTATCAGCTCAACCCTCTCCTGCAGAGTGCTGATCTTCAGTTGTCTAGGCTTCGACTCCCTCCGGGCTTGGGATAACTCGGCGCTCACCCGAGCTATCGTCCCTGGTCCCACCTAGCACCTCCTTCAAATGGGCGATTTCACCATCACGTTTCAGTTTCTCCTCCAAACGCCTTCTTTCCTCGTCGGCCTCTCTCCCAGCCGGCTCATACTTTCGCCGTGTTCCCGCCGCATCGCCGCCACCTCCGCGGAGTGTTTTGACTCAATTCTGGCCAACTCCAAGCACGCATTGTCGTTCTTCGCCAGGAGTTCCTGTAACTCCTCCACCCTGCGCTTATGCTTGGACACCTCGCCAGAGCGACCTGGTGTGCCGCCCTTGCCCCCTTCAAGTTCCTATCCATCGTGTCCATGAGCTCTTCGAACTGCTCAGACACCTTCAGCCGCGACTGGAGCTCGACATTCTCCCTCCGGCCTGGACACTGGCCCCCGTCGCCAAACTCAAGCGCCAGCAAATCGCCCGGGAAAGCAAAACACTCTGCAAAGGCAAAAATTGAATAAGAGGCCACGATGGGATCAATCGAGAAACGTCTATCGCACAAGAAAAATAACTCACCCGCGAGGCATAGGCCCGGGTCATCCTCATCAAGGTTGTGTTATCGATGTCGGGAAGAAGATGGATACTCTCATGCCTTGCTGCCCGAACGCAGCATCGACCAACCCCAGGTCGGCAAACTTGTCCGCCGAAGGGTCCGCGCCCGGATACAAGGCCGACCTTATCATGGCAGAGAACGCCTCCTCGATACTAGCGTCCGAGCTGCCGAATGACCAACCCCGCCTGAAGGACCAGCCTGGGCGGCCTCCGCCTGAGAGGCCTTCAATCTCCCAGCCTCCTCCGTCAAGGCCCTGGCTTGGGTTTCTTCAGATATTTCAGCCAGCCCAAGCGCCAGCCTCCCCAAAACCTTTCTCGAAGAAGCTCCCAATGCGGAGCTCCCGCCTTGCTGCGTCTCCTCCTTCGACGCCCCTCCCGGTCACCACCATTTGTGTCTCCGCCGCCAGGCCGAAATCCCGCCTGTTCCACCACTTGCGTCTCCTCCGCAGGCTCCCCCGAAGCCTCAGTCTGACCTGCCTCACTGCTACCGTGTTCCCCTGCAGAGAGGCCGAGAGAAAGTTCCCCCTGAACCTCCCCGGCTGCGGCCGCCACTTCTTCCCTCTCCTGCTGGAGCCGGCGGCGATCCCGCGGGGACGGAAACCTCCTCAGCAACGTCCCCTCTTCTAAATCCGCGCCGTTTCCTCTTTCAAGGGGGACGCGGTCGGATGAGCCATCGGAGCCTCATCTGAGCTGTCCGATATCTCCAACACGAGAGGGTCGGAGGCCATAACCGCCCTCCCCGGGCTCTCCTTCGCCCCCGGCGCTTCTGCCATAACTGCCCCGGCATCCGGCGGGCTCCTCGCGGAAGCATGAGCCCTTTTTACGGGCCGGCCGCTGTCCGCGCCGCTACCTTCCCCGGGACGTTCCCTCTCTTCCTCTTGGAGAGGCTCGACAATGCCGACCTTGCGGCTGCACATTAAAGCACACATACTCAGAATCAAGCACACTAATCGAAAAAACACGGCACGAAAGAGACTCACCTTGCGGGTCCAAGGGGCTGAGCCCGGCTGCAAAGAGGGCCCCCTCCGATAGCAGGTCATTAGCCGAAAAAACCTGTCCGTTGCGGAGGACGTCCAAGTCCTCCTCTTCCTGCGCCGACAAGGCCGGATGCGTCTCCGCATCCCTTACAACATCCCCCCATCTCCGAGGGAAGTCGGAGCCGACGTTCCCCTCCGCGATGACAAACCGACTCTTCCACCCCTTGATGGAAGAGGGCTTATCCGCGATTACGTTGAAGGATTTCCGGGGCCCGATGTACGGCCACTCCGATCTCCTCCTGGGAATCAGGTGGTAGCAGGCGCGAAAAAGGGGAAGGGTGGCAACGATCCGAATCTGGTGACACATCGAGATGAACCCGATGACATTCCGCCAACTGTTCGGAGCCACCATTGACGGGCTGATGTTGTAGTGGGTCATGATCTCCTTCACCAGGGGATGGAGAGGAAAACGAAGACCCGCCTTCAAACTGTCTTCGTAGATGAAGACCCCGGACTCTAAATCTCGAGTAACCCTGTCTTCGGGTTCCGGCGCCCGTAGGACGATGTCCAAGGGCAAGCCATACCGTTGATGAATCCTCCCCAAGTCCTCAGCAACGATCTCGGAGGCCACATCGTCTGGGCTCATCGCCATTGAAAGAGGTACCAAACGAAAGCAATGAGCGTCGAAGAAGATGAAAGACCAGAACCCTTGGAAGCAAAGCGAGAAGACGCCAAGCGCGCATGCACAATATGCATATATATATACACCATGCGGCCGTCACTTCGCTTCTCCGCCAAGGAGGCCGCCCGAAGATGCGGGGCATCCCATCCCAGGCGTCCGAAATCGCCTCGACAAACACCCAATCGATCGGGATTCGGGGCGTGGCGCAATCCCAGCCGTCGCTCGCGAGGGAGCCTTAGCCCCGAAGGCAAGACGACCATGCCGCATTAATTAAGGCATCATTGCGCAAGCCAGTTAAACCAAGACGTCCCATCCAAGACGCGCCATTCGAACTCGTACTCCCTATGCCCGAACCTACGCTTCGAACTAGGGAGTGGAGGGCATGTGTTGGGGGGTAAAATCGTCATTGCATTAATATCCGTGCGAGGCGGCTAAGGCTGACCTCCTCCCTTTGTCTCTTCCGGGCTTCCGTAGCTCGGCCTCCTCCGGGCTTCCGTAGCTCGGCCCCCTCCGGGCTTCCGTAGCTCGGCCTCCTCCGAGCTTCCGTAGCTCGGCCTTCTTCGGGCTTCCGTAGCTCGGCCCCCTCCGGGCTTCCGTAGCTCGGCCCCCTCCGGGCTTCCATAGCTCGGCCTCCTCCGGGCGATCCACAACCTAACATCTACCTCCGCGGAACCTGACGCGGGAGAGCCCGAACCTACCTGAGCGGCATCCTAGACAAGGAATCATATCGGAACGTGGCCTAAAGCCTATCGTAACCGCCCCAGGCCTACTCAACCCGATCTCGAGACACCAAGAGCTCTCCCAGCCGTCGATACCAAAATAAACAGGGTATGGACCCTAACGGCCCCACAACGGCCTGATTCTGTCCGTCTCCGTATCATAACAACCTCCGAACCTTCCAGAAGGCGCTCACGATCCAGGTGGCAGTCTATAAATATCATAATCGCAGATTCCCTTAGGTACGCAACTCTGTACGCACACTTGCGCGCTTACACCCCCACTCTCACTCTCCTGCTCTCGCCGGTGGCTCGTCGGCGCTCCTGCCCTTTGGAGCCTCCGATTGGCCGCCCCCGGAGAGGTCTCCCGGAGAGATCCACCTCCTCACTGTCTGGTTGATCGCGATTTCTTCTCCACTGACTTGAGCGTCGGAGGGTCTTCCGCGGAGGACCACCCCCAGCGTCCCTCCGCGTGTGGGCTTCTTTTGCAGGTCCGCCCCCCTCTTCCTGGAGATCGACCGCGCCCGAGTCGGAGGACGGATTTCAGCGGCAACAATTATTAATATAAGTTTTACTCCACGAAATGAATAGGATAAGATGCCTTTTATTATAGGGGGATTTTAACGTCTTAATCCTCCTCTCTAAACCTAATCTCTCACAGTCCTCTTGTTTGTTAAAATGTGATTAGGATCTAATATTTTGTAAATAGAACAAGATATCTGATTGCCGCTATCTTTACCGTTCCTTTGATTTTAAAGGATATAATCATCTTACTCTATGCTACTGTCATGACCCTAAATAAGGACGGTGAAATCTTGTCTCTCTCAATCACTCATTTATTTTTATAAAAATACTGATGCCATGGTTGTCTTTTTCACAGAAAAAGGGATTGTTTTAGTATTGGCTGAGCAAGAGCGACCAATCCATTAATATCTCTTTTGTTACTTATTATTTTTGGTATGAGTATAGGTTTTTAATTTGTCAAAAAGTCAAAGAGTTAAAATAGAAGCTAAGAGTAAAAACCTAGGTATATGCAACTATGCGTCCAATAAATTTTTTTAAAAATACTAATGCCATGGTTGTCTTTTTCAAAAAAAAAAAAAGGGATTGTTTTAGTATTGGTTGAGTAAGAGCGAGCAATCTATTAATGTCTCTTTTGTTACTTATCATTTTTGGTATGACTATAGGTTTTAATTTGTTAAAAAGTCAAAAGTTTGAGTAAAAATAAAAGCTAAGAGTAAAAATCTAGGTATATGCAACTATGCATCCAATAAAATGTTTATTAAAATACTGATGCCATGGTTGTCTTTTTAACAGAAAAAGGGATTGTTTTAGTATTGGCTAAGTATGAGCGAGCAATCCATTAACATCACTTTTGTTTCATATTATTTTTGGAATGGGTATAGGCTTTTAATTTGTTAAAAAGTCAAAAAGTTTGAGTAAGAATAGAAGCTAAGAGTCAAAATCTAGGTATACCCAACTATGCATCCAATAAAATTTTTATAAAAATACTGATACCATAGTTGTCTTTTTCATAGAAAAAGGGATTGTTTTAGTATTGGCTGAGCATGAGCAAGCAATTCATTAACATCTCTTTTGTTACTTATTATTTTTGGTATAGGTATAGGTTTTTAATTTGTTAAAAAGTCAAAGTTTGAGTAAAAATAGAAGCTAAGAGTAAAAATCTAGGTACACGCAACTATGTGTCCAATAAAACAACCTGAGAAACGTATCCGTAATACCACTATGTTTTTTATTAAAAAGAGAAAGATTATATATAGCCAGATTTTTTATGTAAAATCTATTTAGAACTTGTACGTTTTCTTATGATGATGATCATCATCAATCATCATCATGACCATGATAATGATCATCATCATGATTATCATCACCATCATGATCATGATAATGGTAATGACGATGGTAAATAAAAGAACCTCTAATACATATGTATTGTTTGTTGGGCCTGGTGTGGTGCTATTAAGGCCCAGGTGGGCTAACTTGTATTGGGCTGGGTTTGAGTCCAAGGGTTGAGATTAAATCAAGTCACGGGTGTACACGGGCTTGGGGATTAGTTTAATCTCATTGGTTTAGTCCATGAGAGTTTTTTGTTGAGTCTGGGCCTGGCCCACTTCGTGGATGTATTTAAACTCTAGTCTCTAGGGTTTGGATGGAATAGAGAACAGATTCTTTTCTCCCAAAAATTCCCTTCTCTCATCATAGGGCGGCAGCCCTTTCTTTCTCCTCCCATCTTCCTCCTTTTCAAGAAGTAAACCTAACAAGATTAGAAATCCTTAATTCTAGTTCTTGTTGAACGGGGAATCCCATTGCTATTCATCAAGGTCTAAACCTAACAGGATTAGAAATCCTTAGTTCTAGTTCTTGTTGAACGGGGAATCCATTGCTATTTGATGACGCCAAATCACCGGCCTCGAGCGTGCGGTCGTCTCCTCCAGTGAGCTCCTCGCGCCTGCAAGCAAGTCCCGGGGGCCGGAGGGGGCCCCAGCGGGACCCTCCGACGCTCAAGTCAGTGGTCTGGGCATCAGCCGTGAACTTGAGGAAGCTCGAAAGAGAAAAAGAGAGAGAGAGGCCCAGAGAGGAGAGAGGTCTCTCTGTGTGGGCGTTTAGGAGTGTTATGAGTGTGTTACCTGGTCAGGGGTCCCTTTTACCCATTTTATAGACGCTTAAGAGTTTGCCTGGCTTGAGTGGTTGAGGCTCCATAATGATGACTTTGATGGGTGAAGTGTTGGAACTGATGTCCGTGAAGCATGGGGTGCTGTCACTAGTCAGAGCATTAATTGCTGTTCGTGAAGCATGGGGTGCTGCAGGGTATGGCTAACCGCTACGGCGCTTGCCAGACGTGTCCCCTATGTCATTTATTTAGGGCATGGCTAACCGCTACGGCGCTTGCCAGACGTGTCCCCTATGTCATTTTTTGCATTCTTGCATGGCACTGTTCACATGGCACTGTTCACTTGCATGGCACTGTTCACATGGCACTGTTACTGTTCAATAATGGCCGACCCCAGGCACTGTTCATACATGGCCGACCCCAGGCATTGTTCATACATGGCCGACCCCGGGCACTGTTCATACATGGCCGACCCCGGGCACTGTTCATACATGGCCGACCCCGAACACTGTTCATACATGGCCGACCCCGGCATTGTTCATACATGGCCGACCCCGAACACTGTTCATACATGGCCGACCCCAGGCACTGTTCATACATGGCCGACCCCGGGCACTGTTCATACATGGCCGACCCAGGCACTGTTCATACATGGCCGACCCCAGGCACTGTTCATACATGGCCGACCCCGGGCACTGTTCATACATGGCCGACCCCAGGCACTGTTCATACATGGCCGACCCCGGGCACTGTTCATACATGGCCGACCCCGAACACTGTTCATACATGGCCGACCCCGGGCACTGTTCATACATGGCCGACCCCAGGCACTGTTCATACATGGCCGACCCCAGGCACTGTTCATACATGGCCGACCCCGAACACTGTTCATACATGGCCGACCCCAGGCACTGTTCATACATGGCCGACCCCGAACACTGTTCATACATGGCCGACCCCAGGCACTGTTCATACATGGCCGACCCCGGGCACTGTTCATACATGGCCGACCCCGAACACTGTTCATACATGGCCGACCCGGGCACTGTTCATACATGGCCGACCCCAGGCACTGTTCATACATGGCCGACCCCGAACACTGTTCATACATGGCCGACCCCAGGCATGTTCATACATGGCCGACCCCGAACACTGTTCATACATGGCCGACCCCAGGCACTGTTCATACATGGCCGACCCCGGGCACTGTTCATACATGGCCGACCCCAGGCACTGTTCATACATGGCCGACCCCGGCACTGTTCATACATGGCTGTTCATACATGGCCGACCCCGGGCACTGTTCATACATGCCGACCCCGGGCACTGTTCATACATGGCCGACCCCGAACACTGTTCATACATGGCCGACCCCAGGCACTGTTCATACATGGCCGACCCCGGGCACTGTTCATACATGGCCGACCCCAGGCACTGTTCATACATGGCCGACCCCGGCACTGTTCATACATGGCCGACCCCCACTGTTCATACATGGCCGACCCCGGCACTGTTCATACATGGCCGACCCCAGGCACTGTTCATACATGGCCGACCCCGCACTGTTCATACATGGCCGACCCCGGGCACTGTTCATACATGCCGACCCCGGGCACTGTTCATACATGGCCGACCCCGAACACTGTTCATACATGGCCGACCCAGGCACTGTTCATACATGGCCGACCCCGGGCACTGTTCATACATGGCCGACCCCAGGCACTGTTCATACATGGCCGACCCCGGCACTGTTCATATGTCTGAGCCTGAAAGGGGTCTCGGGGTAGGATGTTGATGGACCAGGAGGTCAAGGTGGGCCTTGGAGGTCGAAGCGGGGCTCTATCAGCTTCCTTCACGGTTCTCTAACGGCGTTGGATCAGCCATATCAGATGCCCCCTCGCCCCTGAGACGAAGCGGGCCTACCCAGCAAGGCGAAAGGGGCGTTACCTCCCAAGTGGCTGATCCTCGCCTGATGCAGGGCTTCATGTGCCGACGGGCATCGGGATTCACGCCTGGCTGGTGCAGGGCTTCATGTGCCGACGGGTGTCGGGCTTCACGCCTGGCTGGTGCAGGGCTTCATGTGCCGACGGGTGTCGGGCTTCACGCCTGGCTGGTGCTGGGCTTCATGTGCCGACGGGTGTCGGCTTCACGCCTGGCTGGTGCAGGGCTTTGAGTGCAGGCGGGGCGCCGGGCTTTTGTTGTTGAGAGCCAGTGGCACACTGCTCTGCCAGTGGTACACTGGGCTTTGTGCCTGGCTAGTGCAGGGCTTTGGTGCCGACCGGGGTCGGGCTTTTGTTGTTGAGAGCCAGTGGCACACTGCTCTGCCAGTGGTACACTGGGCTTTGTGCCTGGCTAGTGCAGGGCTTTTGTTGTTGAGAGCCAGTGGCACACTGCTCTGCCAGTGGTACACTGGGCTTTGTGCCTGGCTAGTGCAGGGCTTTTGTTGTTGAGAGCCAGTGGCACACTGCTCTGCCAGTGGTACACTGGGCTTTGTGCCTGGCTAGTGCAGGGCTTTTGTTGTTGAGAGCCAGTGGCACACTGCTCTGCCAGTGGTACACTGGGCTTTGTGCCTGGCTAGTGCAGGGCTTTTGTTGTTGAGAGCCAGTGGCACACTGCTCTGCCAGTGGTACACTGGGCTTTGTGCCTGGCTAGTGCAGGGCTTTTGTTGTTGAGAGCCAGTGGCACACTGCTCTGCCAGTGGTACACTGGGCTTTGTGCCTGGCTAGTGCAGGGCTTTGGTGCCGATCGGAGTCGGGCTTTTGAAATGCCAACACGAGGTTTGTCTTGAAGGCTGATACAAGGTTGGTCTTCCCTGCATGACATTTTTGAGTGTCAATGAAAGAAAATTGTTTTAGGTGCATCGTACTTAGCTCTTGTAGCACCCCTGTTTTCCCTATGTGGACTTGAGCATTTCCGCCCGCTGGTGGTCTGCCCCCCAGGGAATCAAGTTGGGACGGCGCCTGGAGTCGGTTGATGACCAGCTCCTTTCCGAAATGAAGCTGGGGACCCATCTTTGGAGTGCAGTGAAGAGAGAAAAAACATTTTTAAGTGTCAATGAAAGAAAACTGTCTTAGGTGCATTGTACTTAGCTCTTGTAGCACCCCTGTTTTCCCTATGCGGATTTGAGCATTTCCGCCCGCTGGTGGTCTGCCCCCCAGGGAATCAAGTTGGGACGGCGCCTGGAGTCGGTTGATGACCAGCTCCTTTCCGAAATGAAGCTGGGGACCCATCTTTGGAGTGCAGTGAAGAGAGAGTGTCAATGAAAGAAAACCTTAGGTGCATTGTACTTAGCTCTTGTAGTTTTCCCTATGGGAAGCATTAGGGAATCAAGTTGGGACGGCGCCTGGAGTCGGTTGATGACCAGCTCCTTTCCGAAATGAAGCTGGGGGAGTGCAGTGAAGAGAGAAAAAACATTTTTAAGTGTCAATGAAAGAAAACTGTCTTAGGTGCATTGTACTTAGCTCTTGTAGCACCCCTGTTTTCCCTATGCGGATTTGAGCATTTCCGCCCGCTGGTGGTCTGCCCCCCAGGGAATCAAGTTGGGACGGCGCCTGGAGTCGGTTGATGACCAGCTCCTTTCCGAAATGAAGCTGGGGACCCATCTTTGGAGTGCAGTGAAGAGAGAGATGGGATCCAGGGCCGGGGATGCTGGAGCAGAGCCACGGACAAGAGTCGGAGTCGAACTCGGGAGCTAGAGGTCGCCGAGGGAAGCCCGAGCAGCCAACGGCCGTTGGAGATGAGCGGCTGGGAGAGTCCGCTGAAGTTGGACGGTTAGGAGATGATGTTGCTGGGAGTTATAGGATTCGGGCAGCCTCGACATTGATTCAAGTAAGGAGCCCTCCAGCTTCCATGGTCCTTCTCTCTCCTATGAAGTCTTATTACGTGCATGGGTGCATGTAATGCATCTGGACGTGGCTGCTTTGGGAGCTTTCACTCGGGCCTGGGATGCGGCAGAGAGGAAGAGAAGCTTGCCTGGCTCTCGGGGATGTGGTGCTAGGAGCATGAAAACGGGAGCCTCCGGGGTTGGATCTGAAGCCGAGGTGCTAGCGTCGGGTCTGGAGAAGAGCCGATGTCTCGGGGCAGAGTCGGGAACCGGAGCCATGGCCAGACCTTCCTCTGTGTCGCTAACCATAGGAGAGAGGGCTGCTTGTGCGGCGAGTGGTGACTCTCTGAGCTTTAAGTCGCTGATGGGCTTGACGATGTTGGACCTCTTGCTGGGGAGATTCCCAGCAGGATAAAGGATGGCTGGCCTGGGCAGTGACCAAAGGGCGAGTAGAAGCTTTTGCTCGCTGTTGCGTGGTCATAAGATGTTGCTTCTAGAGCTTTTGGACAGCCACCGTCAATGTTTGGATTTGTAGAATGAGTGGCAACATGTTCTGTTTGAATGGTCTGAGATAGTGGTGATGATGGAACGAAAGACTGGCCTCCTGCTGCTCAGCTCGTTGAAGGTGCCCCCCAGCTTAACTGGTGAAATCTTCACAATCCACCATCTTCAGGATCCACCGTTTTGATAAAAAGGGATGAGGATCTGCAAACTAGCATCGTTGATCCCCCCCTTCCTGGCGCGCCAATCTGATGACGCCAAATCACCGGCCTCGAGCGTGCGGTCGTCTCCTCCAGCGAGCTCCTCGCGCCTGCAAGCAAGTCCCGGGGGCCGGAGGGGGCCCCAGCGGGACCCTCCGACGCTCAAGTCAGTGGTCTGGGCATCAGCCGTGAGCTTGAGGAAGCTCGAAAGAGAAAAAGAGAGAGAGAGGCCCAGAGAGGAGCTCCCTCTGTGTGGGCGTTTTTGGAGTGTTATGAGTGTGTTACCTGGTCAGGGGTCCCTTTTACCCATTTTATAGACGCTTAAGAGTTTGCCTGGCTTGAGTGGTTGAGGCTCCATAATGATGACTTTGATGGGTGAAGTGTTGGAACTGATGTCCGTGAAGCATGGGGTGCTGTCACTAGTCAGAGCATTAATTGCTGTTCGTGAAGCATGGGGTGCTGCAGGGTATGGCTAACCGCTACGGCGCTTGCCAGACGTGTCCCCTATGTCATTTATTTAGGGCATGGCTAACCGCTACGGCGCTTGCCAGACGTGTCCCCTATGTCATTTTTTGCATTCTTGCATGGCACTGTTCACATGGCACTGTTCACTTGCATGGCACTGTTCACATGGCACTGTTACTGTTCAATAATGGCCGACCCCAGGCACTGTTCATACATGGCCGACCCCGGCACTGTTCATACATGGCCGACCCCGGGCACTGTTCATACATGGCCGACCCCGGGCACTGTTCATACATGGCCGACCCCGAACACTGTTCATACATGGCCGACCCCGGCACTGTTCATACATGGCCGACCCCGAACACTGTTCATACATGGCCGACCCCAGGCACTGTTCATACATGGCCGACCCCGGGCACTGTTCATACATGGCCGACCCCGGCACTGTTCATACATGGCCGACCCCAGGCACTGTTCATACATGGCCGACCCCGGGCACTGTTCATACATGGCCGACCCCAGGCACTGTTCATACATGGCCGACCCCGGCACTGTTCATACATGGCCGACCCCGAACACTGTTCATACATGGCCGACCCCGGGCACTGTTCATACATGGCCGACCCCAGGCACTGTTCATACATGGCCGACCCCGGCACTGTTCATACATGGCCGACCCCGAACACTGTTCATACATGGCCGACCCCAGGCATTGTTCATACATGGCCGACCCCGAACACTGTTCATACATGGCCGACCCCAGGCACTGTTCATACATGGCCGACCCCGGGCACTGTTCATACATGGCCGACCCCGCACTGTTCATACATGGCCGACCCCGGGCACTGTTCATACATGGCCGACCCCAGGCACTGTTCATACATGGCCGACCCCAGGCACTGTTCATACATGGCCGACCCCGAACACTGTTCATACATGGCCGACCCCAGGCACATACATGGCCGACCCCGAACTGTTCATACATGGCCGACCCCAGGCACTGTTCATACATGGCCGACCCCGGGCACTGTTCATACATGGCCGACCCCAGGCACTGTTCATACATGGCCGACCCCAGGCACTGTTCATACATGGCCGACCCCGGCACTGTTCATACATGGCCGACCCCAATGGCCGACCCCGAACACTGTTCATACATGGCCGACCCCGGGCACTGTTCATACATGGCCGACCCCGGGCACTGTTCATACATGGCCGACCCCGAACACTGTTCATACATGGCCGACCCCAGGCACTGTTCATACACCCAGGCACTCAGAGCTGGTAATTCAAGATCCTGAACAAATTAGGACGAAAGGTCGCCCGAGAGAGAACAGATTAAAGAGTGCAGTCGAGAAGAAGGCAAAAAGATCAAGAAAAATCAGGCCAAGGAAAGAGCTGCTTCAAGTAGCAGGCATACTTGTTTGCAGTCTATTAATACTGAAGAGGACCTGGAGATAATTGTTCCGCCGTCAGAAACTTTAATGGATGAATTTGATGCTTATGTATTGAGTCAACTTACACAAGATCATATATAAAACACGAGTGTCGTAACTTTTGAATTATGGTTGCTTGGTCGTAAATGAAAT
This sequence comes from Calamus simplicifolius, assembly GCA_900491605.1. NCBI lineage: Eukaryota > Viridiplantae > Streptophyta > Magnoliopsida > Arecales > Arecaceae > Calamus > Calamus simplicifolius. The sequence continues at coordinate 133,199 of UESW01003969.1, read as the reverse complement.
GCTCACGACATCCTAGTTCTGGCAAACGACACCCAAGCCTTGCGCGGCGACACCCGAATGACGGAAACATACGAGACATCCCAGTTCTCGCGAACGACTCCGAAGAATTAGCGCGAGCACCCTAGCTCATGGAAAACGACACCCTAGCCTTGCGCGGCGACACCCGAATGACGGAAACATACGAGACATCCCAGTTCTCGCGATCGACTCCGAAGAAATTAGCGACGACACCCTAGCTCATGGCAAACGACACCCTAGCCTTGCGCGGCGACACCCGAATGACGGAAACATACGAGACATCCTAGTTCTGGCAAACGACACCCAAGCCTTGCATGGCGACACCCTAATGACGAAACATACGAGACATCCTAGTTCTGGCAAAGACACCCAAGCCTTGCGCGGCGACACCCGAATGACGGAAACATACGAGACATCCCAGTTCTGGCAAAACGACACCCAAGCCTTGCGCGGCGACACCCGAAAGGCGGAAACATACGAGACATCCCAGAGCTTGCGAAACGACTCCGAAGATTTAGCTCGACGACACCCTAGCTCATGGAAAACGACACCCTAGTCTTGCGCGGCGACACCCGAAAGGCGGAAACATAAGAGACATCCCAGAGCTTGCGAAACGACTCCGAAGATTTTAGCTCGACGACACCCTAGCTCATGGAAAACGACACCCTAGTCTGCGCGGCGACACCCGAAAGGCGGAAACATAAGAGACATCCCAGAGCTTGCGAAACGACTCCGAAGATTTTAGCTCGACGACCCTAGCTCAGGCAAACGACACCCTAGTCTTGCGCGGCGACACCCGAAAGACGAAACCTACGTATGTTTCCGCCTTTCGGGTGTCGCCGTGCAAAACTAGGGTGTCGTTTTCCATGAGCTAGGGTGTCGTCTAGCTAAATTCTTCGGAGACGTTTCGCGAGCACTGGGATGTCTCGTAGGATTCCGCCTTTCGGGTGTCGCCGCACAAGACAAAGGTGTCGTTTTCCATTAGCTAGGGTGTCGTCGAGCTAAATTCTTCGGAGTCGTTTCGCAAGTCTGGGATGTCTCTTATGTTTCCGCCTTTCGGGTGTCGCCGCGCATGACAGGGTGTCGTTTTCCATGAGCTAGGGTGTCGTCGAGCTAAAATCTTCGGAGTCGTTTCGCAAGCACTGGGATGTCTCTTATGTTTCCGCCTTTCGGGTGTCGCCGCACAAGACAAAGGTGTCGTTTTCCATGAGCTAGGTGTCGTCGAGCTAAATCTTCGGAGTCGTTTCGCAAGCTCTGGGATGTCTCTTATGTTTCCGCCTTTCGGGTGTCGCCGCGCAGACTAGGGTGTCGTTTTCCATGAGCTAGGGTGTCGTCGAGCTAAAATCTTCGGAGTCGTTTCGCAAGCTCTGGGATGTCTCTTATGTTTCCGCCTTTCGGGTGTCGCCGCGCAAGACAAGGGTGTCGTTTTCCATGAGCTAGGGTGTCGTCGAGCTAAAATCTTCGGAGTCGTTTCGCAAGCACTGGGATGTCTCTTATGTTTCGCCTTTCGGGTGTCGCCGCGCAAGACTAGGGTGTCGTTTTCCATGAGCTAGGGTGTCGTCGAGCTAAAATCTTCGGAGTCGTTTCGCAAGCACTGGGATGTCTCTTATGTTTCCGCCTTTCGGGTGTCGCCGCGCAAGACTAGGGTGTCGTTTCCATGAGCTAGGGTGTCGTCGAGCTAAAATCTTCGGAGTCGTTTCGCAAGCTCTGGGATGTCTCTTATGTTTCCGCCTTTCGGGTGTCGCCGTGCAAGACAAGGGTGTCGTTTTCCATGAGCTAGGGTGTCGTCGAGCTAAAATCTTCGGAGTCGTTTCGCAAGCTCTGGGATGTCTCGTAGACATCGAGGACACTCCTGCTCGCAGTGATAAAATTTTTAATATTTGCATTAAATATTAATCAGTGTTAATATGAATAATTTACATTCAATGTTCATTCAAAGACGAATACAAAAATTAAGAACATTTTTCGACAATGTCGCTAATCTTTTTGTTCAGGCCCTCTCTCAATATCGTCGCAGCTAAGTGTCGCCGATAATCTCTGACTTCCTCATCACTGAAATCCAGCTTCATATCAGGATTGTCCCGTCGAGCAAGACATTCCATGTATCTCAGACAGTACAGGCCGCAATCCAGCGATCCGCTCGGTTGGCTTGGGCAATCCGAAATATCTTCTATCGGCCACTCCATTGCTTCCTTCTTATCGCAGTAGATATGGAATATGTGGCCTAGAATTGTATGCCATTTCCTTGCATTGGCCTTGTACTTCGGGTTGCGTTTCATTGAATTCAAGTGCATGAACACCTTCCTTTCCATGTCGACAGCAACCAAATGCCAGTGCGAGTTATCAGAGTTTACAATGGTAAAAAGAAACCGGAATTGGGACTTATCTTCATCCGATACATTGTCAAATATCGCAGCCCCAGATGATCCAGCAAGTTCATGCGCAGGTGATGAGGAAGTCAGACATAGAGCAGATACGAAAACTGATGCAATTATGCACTTATGATATCGGTCAGGATGCTCTGCCCAGTTTCGCATCAGAAACTCCTGGCCGCAATCAATTATCTGCCAATGGAATGTTAAACGATTAATATAATTCTAAAATCAACAACTATAACATGTTTCTTGATATACTTACATCATCTATTATCATTTCATTGTTAATGAGATCTTGAAGATTTTTTCTTGTTGCAACGCCATTAAACATATTTGTGTAGACGATCTCGTCGGTTTGTTGTCGCTCGCTCAAAAAATTTTGAATAATTATTTGGTCATCTTCGACCGTTGTGTTGGGCTTTGAAATGCCCACTGTCTTCGCCGACTTTTTAGGTCGGGTTGTCTCATAACTTTTGCCGACGACCGTGGATGCCTTACGCTTCCTCGGCTCTTTTTTAATCCTCCTAACAAGCGACGGCACTCCAATTATTTCTAAGTCCCTTTTGTCATCCTTTGGCGCAGGGGTGCCAAGTTTATTATCGGATATGGACTCTTCTTTATTTTCATTCCCTGCTCTGTTTTATCAGCCAATGAATCCCCCTCCAATATGTCCTCCTCTGATTTTGCATTCCCTGTCTCAATTGGAAACTCGGATGAATGGTCCTCCTCCATCTTCTTCTCCTCACTATTTACGTTACCAGGCTCGCGGAGGACCAACTCCAACGAATGCACCTTCTCTGTTTTCTCGTCCCCCTTGTCCTCCTCCTTTATTGCATAACTTTCCTTTCTGACCAGTGAATTGAGGAGGCTCTCAGCAATGGACAGCCTGCGCCTGACATCTTCGAGTTGATCCTTAACACACTCCAATTCATTCGTCAACTCGGCGCATCTTGCGCAGCTATCCATTGGTTGAGGGGCGCAGGTATCTGTTTGTTGAGGGGGGGACGGTTTTATCTGCTGAGGGAGAAGCCATAGCTCTTCTGGCAATGGTTCAGTAGCTCCCTCCATCTGCAACACAAGATGATAACAAATTAATATTAACTGAACATATTGACGCATTAAGTTGATAAAATGGTCAGAGCAATGGAGCTATGAAATAGATTACCAAGTCCTGAGGTTGCAAGTCGGCAACCCGAACCGATTGGATCTTAATTTGGTGGTCATACCACTTCAACAGCCGGGGCCGTTTATCAGGGTATGCTGGCTCTCGCATTGATGTATGCTCGAGGAACCACGCCTGAACATGAATTTTTTTTTGATATTAAATAAAGTAATATTACAAATAAATTTTCTCAACACTAATAATGTGTCTCAATAATCCTTACCACCAGTGCTGCCGAGCATCCGAACAAGGTAGGCTGCCTCCTAACTTTTTTTGCATTCTTTGAGTGCACCGGCTCCTCGGAACGCAAGCAAGCAGCTATTTCTGGGAGAGCCAGAACAATCAATTCCTTCAGTGCCGATGCCCAGTCGATGCTACCCAGTTGACTTAAATCATCCAAGTGCTGGATGAGATACCGTGGACATCTCTGATTAGACTTTGGAGCCAAAAACATGGCCAACATGTATGCGATCCAAAGTCGGACGGTGTCCTCGACATCCTCCTGTACTTTAGATGGTCGGAGTTGAAATATCAACTTCTCCAAACCTTCTTGGCGAAGATCTAAACCCTGGCCAAACCGTCTGAACAAACTTCCGTTGAACATTTGGCTGGACGTGTCGATCTTCTTCCCATGAGCTGGAAGTCCAAGAATGAGTGCGACTTCGTCGGCACTGAATAGAACTCGTTTTCCGCAAAACATGAACTCGTCGCCTCCATTGTGACATCTTATGATGTCTGCTAGCAGTCGCCCGTCGACTGTGAACGTCTGCATGTCGACGAAGGCACCAAATGGGTCCTTCGAATCAGTTTTGTATGACGTCTAGAGAACCCCATCCTCCAAACCTTCTGAACGTATACTGCCGGCCTGCAGCTATTCTTGAACAGCTGGGAAGCCTTCACTGGGGGGACTGGAACAATTTTATTGTCAACGGAAACAGGGGGTAAGACAGAAGACATACATGTCATGAAATTTTAATATAGAATGTCGTAATATTTCATATAGTGCTAAACATACCCGAAGGAGCCGCATCCTCAGTCGAACGAAGTACCAGGTCCTTGCATTTTTCCGCCATTTTCTCTGTCTGCTTCTTCTTTGTTCGCGGTCTTCGTGCACAAACGAAAGCACTCATCTCCATGAATGACGTATTCGGAAGAATGAACTATGGAACAAGTTCAGGAGGGAAAAGGAGACCAGTGCCTTCTCGAGCAAGAGACGAAGGATGGCTTCTTGAGCAAAAAGATGGCTTCTCGGGCAACAGACGATTGAGTGGTTTTTCTAGGGTTTATGCCGACCTAAGAGAAATACGAAAGGACACCCGGATCGCCACGATCACATCAATGAGACCCGCGAACCCATAGGAACTGCCCACGTTTACAAACTTTTCTCGGAAATATGGCATGGCTCAGTGACTAGGGTGTCGTCGAATTAGTACTACGGTGACGTCAAATTCCCGCCTTGTTAAAGCACGGGTGTCGTCTCGTTAGAGCTAGGGTGTCGTGAGATTTCAACTGGGGTGTCGCGTTTGATTTTCTGCCGAATTCAATTAGGGTGTCGCCGATTTCTCTGTATGTGGTCATTTATAAGACGGGTGTCGTCGCCCTAGAGCTAGGGTGTCGTGGGATTTCAATGGGGTGTCGCGAAGGATTAACGGCCGAATTCGAACTAGGGTGTCTCTGGGATTATCTCCGTGGTCTATTTAAAGAACGGGTGTCGTCTCCCTAGAGCTAGGGTGTCGTGGGATTTCAACTAGGGTGTCGCGAAGGATTAACGGGAATTCGAAGTAGGGTGTCGCCGGGTTCTCTCTATGTGGTCATTTATAAGACGGGTGTCATCGCCCCAGAGCTAGGGTGTCGTGAGATTTCAACTGGGGTGTCGCGATTGATTTCTGCCGAATTCAATTAGGGTGTCGCCGGGTTCTCTCTATGTGGTCATTTATAATACGGGTGTCGTCGCCCTAGAGCTAGGGTGTCGTGGGATTTCAACTAGGGTGTCGCGAAGGATTAACGGCGAATTCGAAGTAGGGTGTCGCCGGGTTCTCTCTAGGTGGTCATTTATAAGACGGGTGTCGTCGCCCCAGAGCTAGGGTGTCGTGAGATTTCAACTGGGGTGTCGCGATTGATTTCTGCCGAATTCAATTAGGGTGTCGCCGATTTCTCTCTATGTGGTCATTTATAAGACGGGTGTCGTCGCCCTAGAGCTAGGGTGTCGTGGGATTTCACTGGGTGTCGCGAAGGATTTACGGCCGAATTCGAACTAGGGTGTCGCGGGGATTATCTCCGTGGTCTCTTGTTAAGCACGGGTGTCGTCTCGTTAGAGCTAGGGTGTCGTGAGATTTCAACTGGGGTGTCGCGATTGATTTTTTGCCGAATTCAATTAGGTGTCGTCGGGTTCTCTCTATGTGCACATTTATAAGACGGGTGTCGTCGCCCTAAAGCTAGGGTGTCGTGGGTTTTCATCTGGGGTGTCGCGAAGGATTTACGGCCGAATTCGAACTAGGGTGTCGCGGGGATTCCTTACCATCCGGACTCTCAGAGCGAGGGGGAGGAGGAAAGAAAGAGAGTTATTCTAGCACAGATGAAATTCAGTTGAGCACGAACATACGCCCTCGAGACTCCGATTTGATCTTCGAAAGTAATGACAGGAAAAAAATGGAGGAACATGACTAGCATTCCCAAGCAGATGGAGAAAAAAAGGAGCTTTTTAAAAGCAATTGACGAAGAGATAACGAAAATCTTTCTCTTCGTCAATTGCTTTTAATAGGCTCAGACACATCTTTCTCGAGACTCCGATTTGATCTTCGAAAGTAATGACAGGAAAACAAATGGAGGAACATGACTAGCATTCCCAAGCAGATGGAGGAAAAAAGGAGCTTTTTAAAAGCAATTGACGAAGAGATAACGAAAATCTTACAGACCTGGCCAAATTCAGAGAGAGAAGCGAACGTCTACGTGAGGTTTTGGCAAGGAAAATCTCATTGGATAAACTTTTATATTTGAAGCCTCCAGTAGACTCCAGTAGCCAGGTTTTTCAACCTCTAAGCTGAAATATTTCCTGTCGACCAGACTTTCAAAGCTGAAATATTTACAAAACAGTTATGACTCTCAGAGTGTCATAACTATTTCGTTCTAAGATAGTTACCCGCGCATTAAACGCATTAACTAACTTTAACCAGAAAAAAACTGTTGATGTAATAAAGAAGTGGGAAGAAAGAGTTCTTACTTGCTGCGGCTGACATATCCTCCAGAAGTTTTTTTACACAGACTCCAGTATCAAGGTTTTCCAGTCCAGTAGCTGAAGTATTTTCAGCCTCTAAGCTGGAAGAAACAGAGTTCTTCTTGCACAGATGACATAAAACGTAAAATGGCGCTAAAGGGCATTTTCGTCCGCACGAAAATTTTTAAAAAAAGCAAACAACATTAAATGTCCGTCACGTTCAGAACGTTACGTCAAAGCCCAGCCATACTGCCTGTCAGGTCATCCACGTCGGATCCATGTGGACCAATAGGAAGACGCGGTGCAACCCACGTCAGCGTTGCTGCACCGGGGCCGGTGTACAAAGTGTTTTCCTTGGAGACAAATAGTTAGTTACGAAAGATTTCACATTCAATATTGGCTGAATGTAAATCTTTTTCTTACATACATGCATGAATATACATCATATGCATATACACACAAATACACGCATATACATGCATGCATACATACATAGATATATAACTATATATTATTATTAAGCAAATGCCTCCAACATTAGCTTCTAAAAAAATACAGAGCTATAAAAAAAAGGAAGGCTTGCTATAGTACTCCTCTATCATCTTTGAAGTTATTTGAACCATTCTTTAAAGTAAGGTTATTTTTAATATTTTATTAGATAAATTGATTGTCATGATTATTTTTTTTCTAATAAATGCTCGATTGCTTTTAGCACTTGTCAAAACTCTAGTTCCTAACCTCAGCCCTTTCCTTTTCTTATAGTAAAAAAGCTTTATCCTCAGCTTTCAATGAGGATATTTTTAGGATGGGCTCGATCCCAAAACAAGGTGACTTGGATCGAGGAAGAGAATAGTAAAAAAAAAATTAGAAGAATCATTATTCTTTCAAAAAAATTTAAAATATTAAAATCTAAACAAAAGATAAACCCTAATCCTAATAAGTACCTTGCCTTCTCGTTGAGCGAAAGTTTCAATTGGGCTTCGATCATTTTTCAGCAATTATGAACCGTCTTCATCTCTCCCAGCCACCCCCATCTACTCTTCTACATCGCTGATGGAGGGCGAGGCATTCGGCAACGCCTCATTTCATGTATTCTATGCAACTGCATTTCATAACAAAACCCCTTACATTTTGTTTTAACTAGACACACTAGTCGTGCACACTACCAATTAAACTGAATATTCGATCACTTAAAATCTGATAAATGATTAGAAAATGATGGGGCCAGTTGACCCCATTGGCGATAAAAACAATAATTTTTGGATGGCATCCTCTGAAGATAGCGATTTTCAGATAATTTTCTAGGCGGCCGCGACGGCCTTCCTGGACGGCTTAATTCCTAGGCGGCCCCGTCCCGGCATCTCCAAGACGGCCGAGTCGGCCCCGACTTTCCCAAGTCGGCCTGCTCGGCCCCGGTATCTTCAAGTCGGCCGAGTCGGCCCCGACTTACCCAAGTCGGCCCGCTCAGCCTGGCACCTCCCAGTCGGCCAAGTCAGCCCCGACTTCCCCAAGTCGGCCCCGTTCGGCCTCGGCTCCTCCCAGTCGGTCGAGCCGGCCCCGACCATCCCTGGTCGGCCCTGACTTTCCCAAGTCGGCCCTGCTCAGCCCGGCATCTTCTAGTCGGCCGAGTCGGCCCCGACTTCCCCAAGTCGTCCCCGCTCGGCCCCGGCACCTTCCAGTCGGTCGAGTCGGCCCCGACCATCCCTAGTCGGCCCTGACTTTCCCAAGTCAGCCCTGCTTGGCCCCGGCATCTCCAAGTTGGCCGAGTCGGCCCCGACTTCCCAAGTCGGCCCCGACTTTCCCAAGTCGGCCCGCTCGGCCCCGGCACCTCCTATCGGCCGAGTCGGCCCCGCTCGGACCCGACATCTCCAAGCTAGCCGAGTCGGCCCGACCATCCCTGGTCGGCCCTGCCTCATTCAAGTCGGCCCGGCCTCGGCATCGTCTCGTCTCGGCCTCCTCCAAATCGGCCCCGCCTCATTTAAGTCGGCCCCGCCTCATTCAAGTCGGCCCTCTTATTCAAGTCGGCCCGGCCTCGGCATCGTCCCGTCCCGGCCTCCTCCAAATCGGCCCCACTTCATTCAAGTCGGCCCTCTCATTCAAGTCGGCCCCGCCTTGTTCAAGTCGGCCCTCTCATTCAAGTCAGCCCGGCCTCGGCATCGTCTCGTCCGGCCTCCTCCAAATCGGTCCCACCTCATTCAAGTCGGCCATCTCATTCAAGTCGGCCTTCAGCCTGGCCCCGGCATCTCAGCTCGGCCACGGACGTCTCGTCTCGGCCTCCAGATTTGTTCCGGCTTCTAGCTCCTTCCCGGCCATAGACATCTCGCCTCGGCCATGAATAGTGCTCGGCCATCTCAGCCTTGGCCATGAATAGTGCTCGGCCACCTCGGCCTCGGCATCGTTATGAACGATGTTATGCAAGCACTCTATAATCAACGCTTTACAAGGGACAGCTGGCTCCAACTCCCAACTCTTCTATCCTAGACGGATGTGTGGCTCGTGATGGTGATAAGACCCCACCACCTTTTATCTCTTTTCCCTGCAGCGGTCAAATCAAGTGGCCACCCACTCTGACGGAACTTGACCCACCAACCAGCTGTAGCCTCCCACTTTGATGGGATTTAACCTGCCTTGATATGCCAAAGAAGGAAGCAAGCTCTGCCATTGCTGCCATCACCTTAAATGCTCTTACAAGTGGCAACACCCCCAAGGCACCCCAAGCCTCACAGACATCAGCTCTGTCACTTCATCCATCAAAGTCATCATTATGAGGCCTCAACCGGACAAACTCTAAGCATTTATAAAATGGGTAAGAGGGACCCCGACCAGGTAACGGAACACAACTCAACTAAGAACTGATAACTCCAGTAACCACAAAAAAACGCACTCATAACACTTTTAAACGCTCATTCTTGTTCACAGAGAGCTCTTCTCTGAGCCTTTCTCTCTCTTTCTCTTTCGAGCTTCCCCTCAAGCTCACGACTGTTGCCCAGAGCACTGACTTGAGCGTCGGAGGGTCCCCGCCGAAATCTCCGGCCCCCGGGACTTTTTGCAGGCTTCCAGACGCGAGAAGCTCGCCAGAAGATCCCGGTCTCACTGGAGAAGGCGATCGGACGCTCGCGACGTTCGAGGGGGTGATCTGGCAGCATCAGATTGGCACGCCAGGAAGGGGGAGAAAGCGGAGTTCTGCACTACTAAGCTACAAGTTCTCACTCCCTCTACGACAATAATGTAAGCTTCCGCCAGTTATTCTGGGGGGCACCCTCAATGGGCTGCGCAGCAGAAGGCCATCTCTTTGTTTCACCATTACCACTAGTTCAGGGCATTCGAGCAAAACATCGTGCCACCCTCACTCTCAAGAGCAGGCACAAACTATCAGTAAAGAACCCCTCCAAGCTCACCAACGAACGCCACAAACGTGAAGTCCCCCAAATGAAGCAAAAGGAGTTAAATTTCTTCAACAAAAAAGCTAAGTACACTACACTTTGAGAAAAAGTTTCTTTTCATTAGTGTTTGAATGCATTACAGAAAAACCAACAAAACAAACCATTCAAAAGGCTCTCAATGGTCCTGCGATCATTAGGTCACCCTCGGGCCGGCCGCGAAACCCTCGAGACGGTTCCAGAGGAGCTCGACGGCATCACGACTAATGGGACACCACTCGGTCTGGCTAGCATACACCCCCGAGTCGGTTCAAGTCCCTAATAGCCCGTACCCGCTCGAGTCGCCTCTCGGACCAGCGCACAAATGCCTCAGGTGGTTCCAGAGGAGCTCGACGGCATCGCGGCTAATGGGACACCACTCGGTCTGGCTAGCATACGCCCCCGAGTCGGTTCAAGTCCCTAACAGCCCGTACCCGCTCGAGTCGCCTCCCGAAATAGCACACAAACACCCAAGGCGGTTCCAGAGGAGCTCGACAGCATCGCGGCTAATGGGACACCACTCGGTCTGGCTAGCATACGCTCTCGAGTCGGTTCAAGTCCCTAATAGCCCGTACCTGCTCGAGTCGCCTCCCGGATCAGCGCACAAACGCCCAAGGCGGTTCCAGATGAGCTCGACGGCATCGCGGCTAATAGGACACCACTCGGTATGGCTAGCATACGCCCCCGAGTCGGTTCAAGTCCCTAACAGCCCGTACCCGCTTGAGTCGCCTTCCAGACCAGCACACAAACACCCAAGGCGTTCCGAAGGAGCTCGACGACATCTCGGCTAATGGGACACCACTCCGTCTAGCTAGCATACGCCCCCGAGTTGGTTCAAGTCCCTAACATCCGTACTCGCTCGAGTCACCTCCCGAACCGGCACACAAACACTCGAGGCAATTTTATTTTAGCCCCTACGGCTCTATTTCTGCTTCGGCAATTTTATCTCAGCCTCAACGGCTTTCTCTCTGCCTCAGCGGCATCATTGCAGCCTCAACGGCTTTATCTCTGCCTCAGCGGCGTTATTGCAGCCACAACGGCTTTATCTCTGCCACAGCGGCGTTATTGCAGCCACAACGGCTTTATCTCTGCCTCAGTGGCATTATTGCAGCCTCAATGGCGTCATCTCTGCCTCAACGGCGTCATCTCTGCCTCAGCGACATCATCGCAGCCTCAACGGCTTTATCTCTGCTTCAACGACGTCATTGCAACCTCAACGGCTTTATCTCTACCTCAGCGGCATTATTGCAGCCTCATCGGCATTTTTATCTTAGCCTCAACGGCTTTATCCCTGCCTAAGCGGCATTATTACAGCCTCAACGGCTTTATCTCTGCCTCAACGGCGTCATCTCTGCCTCAGCGGCATTATTGCAGCCTCATCGGCAATTTTATCTCAGCCTCAATGGCTTTATCTCTGCCTCAGCAGCATTATTACAGCCTCAACGGCTTTATCTCTGCCTCAACGGCGTCATCTCTGCCTCAACGACATTATTGCAGCCCATCGGCAATTTTATCTCAGCCTCAACGGCTTTATCTTAGCCTCAATGGCTTTATCTTAGCCTCAACGGCATTATTGCAGCCTCAATGGATTTATCTCTACCTCCGCGGCATCATTGCAGCCTCAACGGATTTATCTCTGCCTCAGCGGCATTATCTCTGCCTCAGCGGCGTCATCTCAGCCTCAGCGGCATCATTGCAGCCTCCACGGCTCTATTTCTGCTTCGGCAATTTTATCTCAGCCTCGGCATCATTGCAGCCTCCACGGCTCTATTTCTGCTTCGGCAATTTTATCTCAGCCACAGCGGCATTATTGCAGCCTCCACGGCTCTATTTCTGCTTCGGCAATTTTATCTCAGCCACAGCGGCATCATTGCAGCCTCCATGGTTCTATTTCTGCTTCGGCAATTTTATCTCAGTCTCAGCGGCATCATTGCAGCCTACATGGCTCTATTTCTGCTTTGACAATTTTATTTCTGCCTCAGCCGCATTATCGCAGCCTCAGCACTTTTATCTTGACCCTAGCGGCTAATCGACGAGCATACCCCCAAAACTTGGCGTGTGCTATTTTTGAGTGGCAAACACAAGGTAATCAATTTATCTCAAAAATTTCTTAAAGTTCTACACTCCTTTCGCTTAGTTGATGCGCGGCACACAAGATCAAGGAGTGTGGGGAGCATTTGATGGGGCCAGTTGACCCCATGGGCGATAAAGACAATAATTTTTGGATGGCATCCTCTCAAGATAGCGATTTCCAGACAATTTTCCTAGGCGGCCGCGGCATCCTTTCTGGACGGCTTAATTCCTAGGTGGCCCCGCCTCGGCATCTCCAAGTCAACCGAGTCGGCTCCGACTTTTCCAAGTCGGCCCTGCTCGGCTCCGGCATCTTCAAGTTGGCCGAGTCGGCCCCGACTTCCCCAAGTCGGTCCTGCTCGGCTCCGGCACCTCCCAGTCATCCAAGTTGGTCCCGACTTCCCCAAGTCGGCCCCGCTCGGCCCAGTCGGTGAGCCGGCCCCGACCATCCCTGGTCGGCCCCTACTTTCCCAAGTCGGCCCTGCTCGGCCCTAGCATCTTCAAGTCGGCCGAGTCGGCCTCGACCATCCCTGGTCAGCCCCGACTTTCTCAAGTCGGCCCTGCTCGGCCCCGGCATCTCCAAGTCGATCGAGTCAGCCCCGACTTCCCCAAGTCGGCCCCGCTCAGCCCCGACATCTCCATGTCAGCCGAGTCGGCCCCGAATTCCCCAAGTCGGCCCCTCTCGACCCCAGCATTTTCAAGCCGGCCGAGTCGGCCCCGACCATCCCAGGTCGGTCCAGCCTCATTTAAGTTGGCCCTCTCATTCAAGTCGGCCCTGCCTCATTCAAGTCGGCCCTCTCATTCAAGTCGGACCGGCCTCGGCATCGTCCCGTCCCGGCCTCCTCCAAATCAGCCCCGCCTTATTTAAGTCGGTCCTCTCATTCAAGTCGGCCCCGCCTCATTCAAGTCGGCCCTCTCATTCAAGTCGGCCTGGCCTCGGCATCGTTCCGTCCCGGCCTCCTCCAAATCGGCCCCGCCTCGTTCAAGTCGGCCCTTTCATTCAAGTCGGCTTGGCCTCGGCATCGTCCCATTTCGGCCTCCTCCAAGTCGGCCCCGCCTCATTCAAGTCGGCCCTCTCATTCAAGTCAGCCCCGCCTCATTCAAGTCGGCCCTCTCATTCAAGTTGGCCTTCAGCCTGGCCCCGACACCTCAGCTCGGCCACGGACGACTCGTCCTGGCCTCCAGATTCGTTCTGACTTCTAGCTCCTTCCCGGCCATAGACATCTCGCCTCGGCCATGAATAGTGCTCGGCCATCTTAGCCTTGGCCATGAATAGTGCTAGGCCACCTCGGCCTCGGCATCGTTATGAACGGTGCCATGCAAGCACTATATAATCAACGCTTTACAAGGGACAGCTGGCTCCAACTCCCAACTCTTCTATCCTAGACGGATGTGTGGCTCATGATGGTGATAAGACTCCATCACCTTTTATCTCTCTTCCCTGTAGCGGTCAAATCAAGTGGCCACCCATTCTGACGGAACTTGACCCACCAACTGATAGAGATATAGACTAAAAGATATGCTTTATGTTATGTCTTTACATTTTTAATGAGAATTTATTTTGAGCAATGTGTGCCATTTACTATATATATGTGCATGTGTCTAGTATTTACAAAGAGTATTTGATCTAGTGTGTAGAGTATGGCTTACACACAGAAGACTAGATCATCGGTTCTTTTGGAATACAAGTTTATTGTTTACAGTTTTAGATGGAATTGGACACACCATCAGTAGAACTGTAGCACAAATTTTAGTAGGTCTGTCTTGACTACGGGGAATGGTTTATTCTAACTATTTGTGCTAGTACACTTTGTGTGTATTGAACAGGACCCAGTTGAGTTGATTATTTTATACTGACTTTATAAAATAATTTAGAACTCATGAATATTATGATTACTTATGCTCTTAATCTGAATTCTGTTTCTAGACACGTGTATGTAGTGTTTATTGCTTTGATTACACATAGAGTGAGATTCTATATGAGTCAATAAACTCAGTGGGTTGGGCAATAACATTATGTATATGGTGAATATTAATAGTTGAAGGAATCCACGTCCTGTTAATTTGGATTGATGATATCCCTTGAAAAGCTTATAAGTTTTGATTGTATCAAATCTTGCAAGTGGATTTTGAATCCGATACATCAAATAAGTTAAGTGGATAAGTCTCAAGGATAATAACAGCCAATTAAATTATATTATCAGTATTTAAATTTAATTGGTGGATATTTGTAATCTTAACATGGGGAGATAATAAGTATTTAATATTAAGGCTCGAAAATATAAATTCGAATATGATTAGGAGTACAATTATAATTCTTTAGTGGAATGAATTATAATTTACGTAATTAAATCCTAACCCGGGATAGGATTAGGAGATTTAATTACGTGGAAGTCCTTTTCATATTTGCCTATTTGGTCCCTGTTGTAGCCCTATAAATACCCTCTCAATTGGTTGCTAGGGTTAACATTTTGAGAAAAAAGAAAACAAGAAACCCTAGGTCGGCCGAGAGAGATCCCACCATCTTGTGAGAGAAGAAGGTATTTTGGGAATACGGTGGAAGGCCAAAAGGTTGAGGTCGAGCAATCAAATCGAAGTGTTCCAGCGTTCAAGTCTGAAGGTATAATCTTATACTCATAGATTAGAACGGTAAAAGATTTTTGCATTACTCATATACGCTATAGCCATGATCTTGGGGGTATTCTGCGCTCCCCAACACCAACCAGTTGCAGCCACCCACTTTGATGGGATTTAAGCTGCAGCCCTGACATGCCAAAGAAGGAAGCAAGCTCTGTCATTGCTGCCATCACCTTAAATGCTCTTACAAGTGGCAACACCCCCAAGGCACCCCAAGCCTCACAGACATCAGCTCTGTCACTTCACCCATCAAAGTCATCATTATGAGGCCTCAACCACTCAAACCGGACAAACTATAAGCATTTATAAAATGGGTAAGAGGGACCCCCGACCAGGTAACGGAACACAACTCAACTAAGAACTGATAACTCCGGTAACCAGAAAAAATGCACTCATAACACTTCTAAACGCTCATTCTTGTTCATAGAGACCTCTTCTCTGAGCCTCTCTCTCTCTTTCTCTTTCGAGCTTCCTCAAGCTCACGGCTGTTGCCCAGAGCACTGACTTGAGCATCGGAGGGTCCCCGCCGGAATCTCCGCCTTCGGAACTTTTTGCAGGCTCTCAGACGTGAGAAGCTCACCGAAAGATTTCGGACTCGCTTGAGAAGGTGACCGGACGCTCTCGAATGTTCGAGGGGGTGATCTGGTAGCATCAGAAAAAATTATAAAAAAATAGAAATAGAAGCGCGTAGAGAGTTAGTATCATAGCAACAGCCATAGAAAAATTACTATACCAATATAAGATTTTCATTGTAATGTTGATAGATTAGCAGAAGAATTAGCTTTTTGGTTGGCCGTTTGGAGCACATGCATCCAAGAAAAGCTTGATCGTATAGCAATCTTAGATTGAATACTTCTCAATGATGGATGAAGGTTCTGTTAGTTTTTTTCTTATTAAGCGTATTGGTTAAATACGATTAATATGGTCCTATATTTGATATCGATAGATTACATGAATAAACATCCCTCAATTATATCTATGATGTCCCTCCCAATAGTCCCACATCGAAAAATTATGAGTTGGTTGTATGGTTTATAACCAGTTAAGGAAGATGAAAAAGTACCAATTGAATCTTTTGAACTATGGTGGCCCAAGTTGGTGTGAGTCTTATCCATCATGCTTTCTTGTAACGTAATGGGTCTTAAGAGGTTGTTACAATATGGTATCAATTGCCCCTAGCGATGAGGACGTCCCATGCCCCTCCCTGGTCTCTACGGAAGTTTACACCATCTTTGAGAGGCTGTAAGAGCCTAAACAATCATTATATCATTTGTTTGATAAAAAGGGGCAAGATATTTTTGGTCTCTATTTCTCTCATCTAAGGATAGTCTCATCTACTGATAGTATCATGCATTATTTGATCCAATGTAGGAATATTAGGAACGTACCAATAAGAAAGGCTACTGATAATACCTTGATGCCACTACAACAAATTTTTTATTTCCCCACGCACGCGCACGCCGCCCAGTTCCCCTATCACTATTGTTATTTGACTGGCTCCCAGTTCCCCGATCACCTCAGCTGCTCTCTTTCTCTCTCCCATAATCTGTCTCTACAAAGCCAATTACTCTGCAAGAGCCCATTACATGGCTGATTTATTTACAGAACATTAATAATAGAATTTGAAGGCATTAAGACAATAAGTGGAAAGCCATTTTCATTTAATTCAAACTTCAAATACCAATTTATTGGAAAGTGAAATATTACGGGCTGCTGCTTGAGACTTTGTAACATCATCATGTAGCATAATAAGGTACAATCAGATTAGAAGGGTCTCATATGTTTAATAGAATTTTGGAGGGACCTTGTCAATTACAAAGATCTTACCCCATTTAGAAAGAGTTCCTAAATAGACTGGTCAATGGTGGCTCCATGTTGAACAGAGTACAAGCCTAGACTTTCACAGCAGCGTGTAGCAAAATAATTGTAGCATAGGAATTTATGGCAAACTTAAGTAGTTTCTTTCTTTCATGTTTTGACGAATACATCTGGATTTGCAAAGTTCAAGTACATAAAAAGCACAATAAACTTTTAGAGCATTTGCAATTGAAAAGCTGGTAGAAGATAACCTTTGTCATCTCCACTTTGGAAGTTGCATAGAAAGAAGCTTCTCTTTCAAGCTGTTGTATCCTCAATTCCAATCCTGATATGCTTTCCGCTAACCATTGGTTTTCTTGAAGAATATTGCTTATAGATTCTTCCAACTCCTTCACTTGACAAGCTTTGTTATTTAATAGTCATATCAGAAACACAGCCAAAAATGTAGTTGAGTAACATATTATGTTTATGCATGACATGTGCACATGGCAAGATACTTCTGTTGAGTATTAAATGCTTAAAGCAACCATCGGCCACCCACCAAAGCATACAAAGTTTGAGTAATCTCTGTCATATCAACATGCTTTAGCCCGGGAATTATTCTATCACTCCAAATTGACCTCAGAAATTAATCAATTTGATGAGATATAGTCAAGACTTTATTGCATTCAGATTGGCTAACTCAAGCTTGGATGGATTACATAAAGATGATTCTTAATTTAGAAAATTGTTTTGGTTAACGTTACAAAACATTTGATAAAGATTCATTATCCCACAATAAAATAGAGGAATGAAATATAAGGTGATTTCTAGCTTGAAAATTACAGAAAGAATTATTGTAGAACAAACCTTTAGGCTTACAAATTGATAATGAATATGAGCATGGGAAGCAGAAATATCAAGCAAAATACAGAGACATGGTTTATGATTGAACCATTACATCATAGGCAAAGTGACTATAACAGTGATAGTATTAACGCTACAACCTACGCGAGTAAAACCCAGAAAGGTGTAAACTAAACAGTGCTTAATCTCTCAAGTTCGTTGATGGTCATGCATACTGCCCTGCCCACTAGAAAAAACATGTATCCGGTCAGCCTTTAGGAAGATATATGCCAGCTGACAAGAGGATAAGTTACATGGATAACATGGTGAGAAGGTGATATAAAAATAATGCTCAAGCCCTATGCTCAATGTCTGTTAAATTCTCAACAATTTAATTGACATCCTGCTTTCAAAATATTTTAGTGCTAAAAGTAGAATAGTGATTCGACACATCAACTCAGTAGTGTGGCAAAGATCTTTTTTTGTCTTTTTGTGGAATAGCACAAAATCCCACAGAACAAAAAAAAAAAAACAAGTTCTTGATGGTGATGTAATAAGATTGACCACTAGTAGGTAGTAAATTAATCACAAAAATAAAGGTCAGGGAATATCTCATGTTGACTAACATACAATTAATTCATTGATCGGCAGGAAAACCACCAATTAATAGGGCAAGAGGAACTGGATATGAGAGGGCTATGAGATCAAAGTTGAAGTTACCATCAACTAATGCTATACAAGGAATTAAACAAATAAGCATTCAAGAAAAACCAACTAGATGAGACGTGCACAAGAGGATGCTTGATAATAGCAAACCTTATTATATAGCCAAATTGGAGCACAAGGTACCAAGATAGAGAAAGCATACCTGCATTTGCATACCAATGTTGGTTTCCTCCAGTCTAGCAATAATTTCCCTGAAGTCAGTCTGGACAGCCCAAGAAACAATTCAAAACATAAATATAACAAATAAGGATATTTTGGAGTTCTATAGATGAAAAGTACTAAACAACTGTAAAATAAAATAACATATATGAAATAATTTCCCAAATGTCCGAGATAGAGCAAATCAGCAATACAGAATATAACTGGCAAAGGTGAATCTTAACATCATCATGATAGGATGTAAACCCAAGAAGGTAGGTAATCTTGGCTCTTGTCGACCATTGATTCCGATATCAGGAGAACACCCATATCACTTGATTTATTTTCTAGTAGAGTAAGACTGGATTATACAGGCAATGCAATGTACGAGATGTATATGAGAAGCTAAGAAGATACATCCTTTATACCTTCACTTTTGAGTAATGTCACATGCAGATAAGTTCTCGACCCTCTTGTTCATTGTTTGGATGCAAATATAAAGGGTTCAAGAATAAACCAACCGCAAAAGTTAGTCAGTTGTTCCACTAGGTAATAGCTTGAAGCAGTTTGCAAGAGGTTTTCAGTTACCTATGCTCTAATAGTCAAGGACATGGTGAAATCACAAATAATTCCTTTAAGCATTCAAGCCTTCCGCATGAAACTAATGCAAACATTAAACCTACATAGACCCATAAGATTGGGTTATGAGGAAAACAAGATCTAGATTGAGTTGTTCACAGAAGTTAGAATTCACATGTAATAGGCACATTAAGACATTAAACCGGACTTTAGGCAATTTTTAATGCATCTTGCAAAGCTTTAAGAAATAAAAAGGATTCCAGTTTATTTTAGTATAGCCTTGTAACAATACAATGATTAGATACCAAGTGTTTCTTCATTTTGGAGTTGTGCTCAAAAAACTTTAATTTCCTTAATTTTGTTTACCTATCAATCACTAAAAAGTTATGGCTGCTATTGGATATAATGCTGCTTATCTCTAGAAGGTTTTAGAGAAAAACTAAAAAGAGAGAGAGAGAGACCAAAAACAAGGTTTCTTGTTGGCAGTGGCATGGATGATTTATTCACAATGCATCTTTGCAAAAATTGTCCTGGAGTTTGGTATGAGCCTTGAAAAGACAGTTGGAGATGTTGTATAGTTGACATAATTACTAAAGCAACTATGCAAGCATAATTCCTATAGAATCTAGGAGGATGCATGCTTAATGCACAACAGTTGGAGAGTTTAAAAGAAGCTAGTTGTTGCTTATCAAGAGTTGGAAGAAATAAAAGAAGCTAGATTATATTGTTGCTTATCAACAAAGGGCTTGTTTGGCTTGGTAGGATGTTTTAGGAATCCTATGGGAATGCATAATGCTACAACAGAACACATAATACAATAACCAATGGAAACACTATGGGCAAAATAATCCTAAAAACTACTCTAATCCTCCCCAAAGAAAAGGAACAGAAATCAAGCTGAAAGAAAGAAAGAAAAAGAAAAAACATGCTCGAATGAATTTGAGAAAGAGCCATTAAAATGCTAATGCCATTGATTTTCCAACATAAATCGAAAGCAACCTATATTTATCCATCAAACACTGCGACTGCTATGCCTTCTGCTCAGTTGCTATAATTCCATCAAAAAATATGACATCCAGCTGAATTAAAAAAAAAAAAAAATCTTAGTGGAACTAGGACTCACAAGGAACCACCAATGTGTCATTGTGATGTTGAACTGCTAGAGATGTTCTCATTCTTTTCAGCTGTTATTCTATCTGACTCCAGCAGTGGGGACCCTCCTGCTATGTTAGCGAGATGCCCAAGACCGAAATCAGAAATGTACGGCTCCATGTTTGGTCCAAGAAGTGCATTGTTAGGTTTGAGATATCAATGAACATACTTCTTCGGACTGAATTCATGCAAAAATGCCAAACCTTTGGCTATCCCTTTAATGATCTTGAGCCGGAGATCCCATGACAGTGGTGCAAAAGCCATTGCTCCACCTCTCCCTGAAATCAGACCAATAACAATTAGCACTGAATATTTAAATAACGAAACATAGCCATCATTCATATGCCAAGGAATCAAACATAAGTATTTATTTATGCATATGTATTTGCATATATTGTGAGTTAGATAGATGAAGAAGTAATATATAAACACAATCTAGAGTCTTGAGGGCTAAAGTACTGATTGCTTATGCTTGAGTAGCAAACAGGAGAATACAATCAACTGAGCAAAGGATGCTGACATGGTTGAAATGGGGGTTGAGAAGGGGGAACGGAAGGGATGGTGAGATAATATCAAGAATGTCAAATATCAAGATTTATCATAGAACAAACCTCATCAAAGATATCATATCACAAAAAACTGAATCAAGTTTCCTATAACCAGCTTCTCTAGATGTTTTGACAAAGACTGTGTAGCTAAATATTACTTTCTGTTTGATGTGGTTAATATTTGAAGTCCCAATAGCATATCTTAAGCAATCTGGGCATTGATTAGAATTCCTTGGAAGATGATAGAAACGAGAACCTATACTGAATTTCCAAAAGGGAGGGCACTCTTCCTTAAAAAATTCAAGCATCGTCTTCATGACTTCTATCACAATTAAAGATGTCCGAAATCCTCCACGGTACTAATACTTTTGCATGCATCTACAGGAAATAAATGCTAGCAAATCATTAGCAAAAATGTAATAAAATTAAAGCAAGTTTTGGTTTGAGTTCATACCATGAATTGCAGCGGTGAGGTTGCCATTAGGTATGAAATCATAAATAAGAAGTTTTTCATCGACCGACCAATAATAAGC
This sequence comes from Calamus simplicifolius, assembly GCA_900491605.1. NCBI lineage: Eukaryota > Viridiplantae > Streptophyta > Magnoliopsida > Arecales > Arecaceae > Calamus > Calamus simplicifolius. Next base: position 111,985 of record UESW01003969.1, on the reverse strand, counting down.
TCTCAGGATAACAATATTAGGATGCCTGACCTTTCCAATAGCTTCCACCTCCATCTGAACTCTTTGAACCTTTGTGACCCTCCTTCACCCAACCTCCTAACAGCCAAGGTTACTCCATCCTCCAGCACAACCTTGTACACAATCCCCATCCCACTTTTCCCCAACACAAAAGCAGAAGCCTTCAGCAGCTCATCCAAATCGAACGTAACATGCCGATCCAATGGCACTAGATCATATTGCTCGACGTTATCTGACAAGTCTCTGACTCCTCTTTCCTAAAACATGAACAAAGAAACCCTAGCAATCAAAGAAAGAATGAGAGACAGAGGCTTACACTTTGAAGGGCTAGGAGAGACAGAGAAGGGCTCGGAGAGAGGGGTGGCTAGGGCCTCGTTGCGGAGAGACGAAGAAGCGCTCGGAGACGGCTAGGGCTTTGTTGCGGAGAGACGAAGAAAGGCTCGAAGCTAGGTGAAGAAATGGAGAAGGGCTCGATTGGAGACGGCTAGGGTTAGCTGTGGAAGAGAGATAGAGAAAGGATTGAGAAGGGCTCGGAGATGACTAGGATTCGCTGTGGTAGAGAGATAGAGAAAGGGTACGAAGAAAGGGGGCGCGGAGGGCAGAGTGGGCAAGGCCGACGGATGAGCGCCAGAGAGGGCTTGGAATTCACGGGTGGGATTCTTGATGGTGACGTAATGTGGGCTAACCTTTTTTGAAAAGCTATCATATATGTGAAAGTTGACTGGGGTTTTTTTGACTTGGTTGGGAAAGGTAATGATAACAGCGCATTCTCATGTGGCATCATGAATTCTGTTTTATGGTGCCGTAAGTTGCTGAGTTCCCAAATGGGCCAAATCTTTGCTGTCTTTTGATAATTTATATAAAAATATATTAATATTAATAAAAAAGAAACGATGGTGCCGTGGTGGTTAGTCTTCGGATTATCAATCTCAAGATTTTTGGTCACCGCATACCCTTTATTCAAAGAATTTTTAAATCATTTTTCTTTAGTCTTTGCATATCTACGTAGACTTCACTATTCATTCTTATTGATTCTCATAAATTCTATATGACTTAATACGATAGTTTAGAGATACCATCTCATGAAATGACGTGCATTAATACTTTTCAATTTTTTAAAAAAATTTATGTATAGGATATCATGCATATTTCTGAATAGGTATCGTAATTTTATAATTACGGTATTGTAAATTTACAACTGGAATGTCGTAATTTTTTTGATTTTCTAAATGGGTGTCTTAATTTTATAACTATAATATCATAAGTTTACAATAGAAGTATCATCTTAAATTTTGATGTGACGTGCATTAATATCTATTTAGCTATTTTTTTGAATTTATGTACAGACATGTTTTCTGAGTGGATATCGTAATTTTATAACTACGGTGTCATAAATTTATAATTAGAATGTTAATTTTTTTTAATTTCTTAATAGATATCTTAATTTTATAACTACGGTATCGTAAGTTTACAACTAGGGTATATCTTAAATTTTGATTCAACTTTTTTTTGGAATTTATGTATAGACACATTTTCTGAGTGGGTGTCGTAATTTTATACTACGATGCCATAAATTTATAATTAGGATGTCGTAATTTTTTTTGACTTTCTTAATGGTGCCTTAATTTTATAAATACATTGTCATCTTAAATTTTGACGTGATGTACATTAATACCCGTTCAGCTTTTTTTTTAAATTTGTGTACAGACACATTTTCTGAATGGATATCGTAATTTTATAACAACTATTGAGGGGTAGAATCGTCATTGCATTGATAATCGTGCGAAGGGGCTAAGATCAGCCCCATCCCTCCGTCGCTATGATATGCCCCCAAGGAACAAGCTAAACTAATGTGGTCCGACAGGCCATGCGACCCATGACTCATTTTTTTTGGGTTTCCATAGCCCAACCTTTCCGAACTACCTGTAACTCAACCTTCCCGAGCCACCTATAGCTCGGCCTCTCCGAGCTCCCATAGCTCGGTTTTTTTCGAGCTACCTATAGCTCGGCTTCCCTCGAGCCTCCCATGGCTCGGCTTCCCTCGAGCCTCCCATGGCTCGGCTTCCCCGAGCTTCCCACAGCTCGTTTTCCCATAGCCTCCCATGGCTCGGCTTCCCCGAGCTTCCCACATCTCGTTTTTCCCGAGCCACCTATAGCTCGGCCTCTCCGAGCTCCCATAGCTCGGTTTTTTCCGAGCTACCTATAGCTCGGCTTCCCCCGAGCCTCCCATGGATCGGCTTCCCCAGCTTTCCACAGCTCGTTTTCCCCGAGCCTCCCGTGGCTCGGTTTTTTCGAGCCACCTATAGCTCGACTTTCCTCGAGCCTCCCTTGGCTCGGCTTCCCCGAGCTTCCCACAGCTCGTTTTCCCCGAGCCTCCCGCGGCTCATTTTCTTCGGGCTTTCTATAGCTCGGTTTCCTCAATTTGCTGATGATTCGTTTTTCTCCGAGCTACCTATAGCTCGGCTTCCCCCGAGCCTCCCATGGCTCGGCTCTCCCCGAGCTTCCCGAAGCTCGGATCCTATGAGCTCCCATAGCTCGGCTTCCCCGAGCTACCTATAGCTTGGACTTCCTGAGTTTCCACAGCTCGACTCCCATGAGCATTCCGCGATTCGACACTCACCTCCATGGAGCCCGACGCGGGAGAGCCTAGGCCCATCATCACAGAATCCCAAACAAAGAATCATATTGAAGAGTGGTCTAGGACCTAATATAACTACCCGGGACCTACGCATCTATCAGATCTCAGGCCATCAAAGAGCTCTCCTAGCCATCGATCCCTCAACGAACGAGATACAGATCCCACCGGCCTTACAATGGCCTGATTCGATTCATTCTCGTATCCTAACAACCTTCGAACCTTCCAGAAGGTGCTCAAGATCAAGGTGATTGCCTATAAATACGACACCCTCAGATTCTCTCAGGTATGGGCTCACAGCTCCTAGCTCACTCCCACTCTCGCTCTCCTCCACTGCTCATCGGCGCTCCCTTGGAGCTCTCGATCGGCCACCCCTGGAGAGACTTCCCAGAGAGATTCCTCTCCCCATTTTCTGTTGATCACCGATCCCCACTGACTTGAGCGTCAGAGGGTCTTCCGCGAAGGGCCACCCCCAACGCCTCTCGTGTGAGGACTTCTGTGCAGGTCCATCCAGGAGATCGACCGCGCCCGAGTCGAAGGACAGATCCCGGCGGCAACAGATTGGCACTAGAGGAAGGGCCTCAAGTCCCGTTAAAACTTGAAGAAATGAGACAAGGATCTCGATCTGCAGAGGGCAAGTTCTTTAGGCATGAGGGATTTTTGTTCAGAGAGAATAAGTTGTGTATTCCTAATTGTTTGATAAGGGACTTGTTAGTTTGGGAATCCTAAGGTGGAGGGTTAATGGGATACTTTGGGATCATTAAAACCTTAGCAATATTGCAAGAGCATTTCTATTGGCCACATATGAAACGAGATGTTGAGAGAATTTGTGGTAGGTGTTGCTTGTAGGCAAGCAAAGTCGGGGTTCACCCAAATTATCTTTACACCCCCTACCCATTCCTAGTTCTCCTTAGATTGATATTTCAATGGATTTTGTTTTGGTATATTACCTAGGAGTAGGTGTGGAAGGGATTCAATCTTTGTAGTTGTACATCAATTTTCTAAGATGGCTCATTTTATCCTTTGTCATAAGACTGACGATGCTTTTCATGTTGCAGATTTGTTCTTTAGAGAAATTGTAAGGTTGCCCGGTATGCCTAGGACAATCGTTTCAGATCGGTATGTTAAGTTCTCGAGTTACTTTTGGAAGACATCATAAGAAAAATTGGAAACAGAACTTTCATATTCTACTACTTTTCATCTTCAAACCAATGGTCAAATTGAAGTAGTTAATAGGACTTTATCCACCTTGTTAGGGCTATCATTAGTAAGAACATTAAGACTTGGGAGGATTGTTTACCACATGTTGAGTTTGCATATAATCGTACCATTTATTCTGCCACTAATTTCTCACCGTTTGAAATTGTTTATGGTTTTACTCCTTTAACCCCTTAGGATTTATCACCTTTACCTATTTTCGAGCATGTGACCTTAGATGGCAAAAAGAAGGCAGAATTTGTGAAGCAAATCTATGAGAGAATACGACTCAACATCGAGAAGAGGACGAAATAATATATCAAGCAAGCAAACAAAGGATGTCACAAGCAGGTTTTCCGGTGATTGGGTTTGGTTACACATGAGGAAAGAAAGGTTTCCAGCACAAAGACATTCAAAGTTGCTACCTTGAGGAAATGTACCTTTCAAGTGCTAGAGCGGATCAATGACAATGCCTATTGGCTTGATTTACCAGGTAAGTACAATGTTAGTGCTACTTTCAATGTTTCTGATTTGAGTCCTTTGATGTAGGTGATGATTTGAGTGCAAATCCTTCTCAAGAGGGGGAGAATGATGAGGACATCAAGGATACAAGGCATGCTAGAGATCCAATTTAAGTTTTGATTGGTCCAATGACGAGGGCTCGAGCTAAAAGATTCAAAGAAGAATTGAATAACTTAGTCCAAAAAGTTCTACAACAAGAAGAGAGCATGTTCACCGCTGAGGAAGAACAAAGGTTGGTTCTGCTCATCAAAGTTGACTCAGAAGAGAACCAATTAGCCAAACACGTTCTTTAAAGCATAATATGGCCTTTTTTGGCATGTCCAACTTGAGATACATGTGCAAGGGCATTGTCTTTAGCAAAGAATCAAGTCAAGATTATGATCACGCAATTCAAGAAGTTTAGAAGATTTGATTTCTTTGTAATCACATTTTAGGTATGATTTGATTTCTTAGTGTTGGAAGATTATTGAAAAATTATATGATCCAATCCTTTTGATTTTGATGATTACTAAAAGCCATTGAGTTTATTAAAAGATATAATGAGTTTATTTAAATGAGCAATATATTTATTTTGAACAATAAATGAGAATGTTAAAGTTTGACTTTAATCAATTTTGAAAGTAACTTTAAGCTCAATGTTTAAACTTTCAAAAAGAAATTTTATAATTCATGTTTATTCAATGAGTTTTTGAATAGTTCTTGAATCAATTCTTAATGTCAATTTTATTGAATTCAAGTCAAAACAATGAATTAAAATGAATCTGGAACGATTTTAATGTCAATCAGAAAAGTTTCTGATTTTTGATACGTTCCGGAGCCGACTCTTGAGTTTCAGAGTCGACTCTGCTCAGTGTACAGAAATGTGCATCAGTCTCGAGTCGACCCACGAAATTTGTCGAGTCGACCCCTGATTCTGTCGAGCCGACTCCTTGACTGTGCGAGTCGACTCCGCTCAGACACCAGAAGAGTATTTTTCTGAGCACTTCGCGAGTTGACCCCAAGCTTTTCATGAGTCGACTCCCGACTTTCAGGAGTCGACACTTTACTTTTGGTGAGTCGACCCCTAACCTTTATAAACATTTCTATTTTTAGTAAGACGAGCTCGAGCCGACTCGGGAAAAGCATGAGTCGACTCCAGCAAATCTGGACAAATTTTTACGGATGCCAACTCAGCTCCAACGGTTAGTTTTCTAATTAACGGCTATTTTTCTTTGTCTCTAACGGATATATTTTTACAGAATCTATAAATAGAGGAGCTCTTTTCAAATCGAGAGAATCAAGAGAGTGAAAAAGAAAATCTTTCAAAAAGAGGGAAAAACAGAGCTTCATTTGAAAAATCATTTGAGTCAAGAAAAGAGATTCAAAAGGAGTGAAATCAAAGAGAGAGATTCGTGTGCTCCTGAGCTACAATCTACAAAAAGTTCAAGAGGAGATCCCAAAGCAACCAAGAGCAAATCAAGATCTTCCGACCTAGAAAGAAAAGAAGAAAAGCTTCAACCAACATCCAAAAGCCCCAAAGCTAGGAGAATCTATGCTGAGGCCTGATTCCACACTTCAAAGGAGTTGGAAAAGAGAAGCAAAGAAGCCAAGCCTGCATTCAAGCTTATTAAATCAGGCTTTTCTAAACCTAAGCTTTATTTTGATTATTCTGCTCTAGAGGAGCTGTTTGTATTTAAACTCAAAATTATTTTTGTGTGCTGATTCAAAAGTGGATTGAATCAGTGGAGGTAGTTGTACCTCGTGGTAAGCTTGGGATAGCTTACGTTTTGGGTTCGTTGTGACCCCGTTAAAACAACGAGTTGGGTTTTGTGCTGGTAAGCCCGTGTAAAACCGGCTGGGTTCGTTGTGCACCCGGGAAAACAACAAGTTTGAGTTGTGAGCTTGGAAAACAACTCGGCTGTAATCTAGGAAGATTATAGTGTGGACCCAAGTGAATCTTGGGAGTGGACGTAGGTGCTGGTTGCGCCGAACCACTATAAAACCTTGTGTTTGCCGTGCTCATTTGTCTCTCACTCTATCTCTCTTATATTTCTGTTTGTGCATTGCTTAAGTTAATTTCTCTCACTTGCACATCTTGAGTTAATTTGTTTAAAACATTTCAAAAAGTCTTAAATTTTTAAGAACCCAATTCACCCCCCCCCTCTTGGGTTGCCATCTGGGCCAACAATTGGTATCATAGCAAGTGCTCATTTAGAATTTGATCTCACGATCAAGGGCTAAAGATCCTTATGGCAACACAAAGTGGTTCATGTTTTGCTGAAGGTCATTCTACGAATAGACCTCCTTTATTTAATGGAACCAACTATTCTTATTGGAAAGCTAGAATGAGAATATTCATTCAAGCTTCTGACTATGAATTGTGGGGAGTAATAATAAATGGACCTAGTACACCCACACACGTATAGATGCACTATTGTTCCTAAGCCCGAAAGGATTGGAATGATAATGATAGGAGAATGGCACAACTAAATGCTAAAGCCATTAACATTTTGTATTGTTCCTTAGACTCTAATGAATTCAATCGAATCTCAACATGTAATTCCGCAAAAAAATTTGGGATAGGTTGGAAATAACACATGAAGAACAAACCAAGTAAAAGAATCAAAGATAAATATTTTGGTTCATAAATATGAATTATTTACCATGGAACAAAATGAAACCATCACATGCATGTTCACTAGATTCACTGATATTGTGAATGGTTTGAAAAGTCTTGAAAAGTATATACTAACTCTGAGCTTGTTCGCAAAATTCTTAGGTCACTTCCAAGGACTTGGGAAGCCAAGGTGACAGCCATACAAGAAGCCAAAGATCTGAACATCCTACCATTGGAAGAGCTTCTTGGTTCGCTGATGACTCATGAGCTTCAAGTTAAACAACATGTCAATGAGGATGAGTCAAGAAAGAAGAAGACCATCGCCCTCAAAGCTACGGAAAAGAAAGTAAGCAGCAGCGATGATGAAGAGGATGATGATGATGAGACAGCCCTCCTTGCAAGGAAATTCAAGAAGTTTATGCAAAGAAGGAGGCCCTTCCACAAGAAGAGATTTGTATCAAAAATGGAAGGAGAAAAAGAAAAGGATAAGAAAAAGGAAAGGACAAAGAGAAAGAGCCCTTAGTATGTTATGAATGTAAAAAGCCAGGGCATTTTAGATATGACTGTCCTTTACTTAAGAAGGCCTTAAGAAAAAGAAAAAGGCCTACATGGCAACTTGGACTGATAGTGAAGAGTCTTCTTCAGAAGAAGAAGAACAAAAAGAAGTTGCAAATGTTTGCTTCATGGCGGACGACAACGAAGAGGTAAGTACCGAAACCCCCGATGATGAATTTACCTTTGATGAAATGTTTGAAGCATTCAATGAATTAATGATTGATTTCAAAGCTTTGAAAAAGAAACACAAATCTTTGAAAACTGAAAACTCAAATTTAATTAAAGAGAAAAATGAATTAAATCTTGTAGTTAAAGATGTAAAAGATAAAATGGAAACACTTCTTAATGAAAAGAATGATTGTGTTCATAAGATTGATTTGGTAAAATCTGAAAATGAAATCTAATTAAAGAAAAAGAATCAATCTCTAATGAAAATGATTTTCTAAAGAAAGATGTTAAAAAGTATAAAGACATTGTTGAGAAATTTACTCTAAGCTCAACTAAACTAAATATGATTTTAGATAGTCAAAAAGCAGTTTTTGACAAAGCAGGTTTAGGTATAACACATTTAGAAAGCAAAAATTATTGAAAAATATTTTGTAAAAGGTAACCAAAGTAATATTACTTGTTTTAAATGTAATCAAAAAGGACATAAATCTTTTGAGTGCAAAACAATAAGTAATGTAAAATTAAACACTAAAGAAAGAAAATTTGGGTTCCGAAAGGAACAATTTTATTGCTACTAACCATGAAGGACCCAAGAAAGCTTGGGTACCTAAACATAAAGTTTAAATTATGTTGCAGGAATGTCTTGTAGCCAAAAGATCAAAGAAAAAGTGGTACCTTGATAGTGGCTGCTCAAGACATATGACGGGTGACAAAGATGAATTCATCACCCTGGAAGAAAAGAAAGGTGGAGTTGTTACGTTTGGCGATAATGGTAAAGGTCAAATTATGGGCCTTGGTAAAGTTCGTATAACTCCATCTACATTTATTGATAATGTACTTTATGTTGATGGTTTGAAGCATAATCTAATTAGTATAAGCCAATTATGTGATAAAAACTTTATGTTTCATTTAAATCTTCTATATGCACTGTAACTAATTCTATTGATAATAGCATTGTATTTACGGGTTATAGACATGGCAATGTTTACTTGGTTGATCTAGAAAAATTATCTTTGAGTGATCATTGCTTAATTGCTGACAATGCTAATATAAATGAAATTAGTTGGTTGTGGCATCGTAGATTAGGTCATGCAAGCACACACCTTATTTCAAAATTAATTAAAATGGATTTAGTTAAAGGATTACCTAAACTAGTTTTTGAAAACAACAAAATATGTGATGCATGTCAATTTGGAAAACAAACTAGAAGTTCTTTCAAATCTAAAAATGTTGTTTCAACTTCTAGGCATTAGAGCTACTTCACATGGACCTTTTTGGACCAACTAGAACCACAAGTCTAGGAGGAAAGAAATATGGTCTAGTGATTGTAGATGATTATTCTAGATATACTTGGGTAATGTTTTTAGCTCACAAAGATGAGACTTTCTCGATATTCCTGAAATTCTTCAAGAAAGTCACAAATGAGAAAAACACTACCATAGTATCTCTAAGAAGTGATCATGGAACTGAATTTGAAAATCACTTATTTGAAAGTTTCTGCACTGAAAATGGTATTAATCATAATTTTTCAGCCCCTAGGACTCCATAGCAAAATGGATGTAGTTGAAAGAAAAATAGGACTCTAGAAGACATGGCCCGTACCATGCTATGCGAAAGTAACCTACCAAAGTACTTTTGGGCGGAAGCTATTAACACAACATGCTACATCTTAAATCGAGCCTAATAAGACCTATTTTAAAGAAAACACCTTATGAATTATGGAATGAAAGAAAACCCAATATAAATACTTTCATGCATTTGGATGTAAATGTTTTATTCACAATAATGGTAAAAATAATTTAGGCAAATTTGATGCTAAATCTGAAGAAGGAATATTCTTAGGATATTCAACAACTAGTAAAGCTTATAGAGTATTTAACAAGAAAACCTTAGTAGTTGAAGAATCCATTCATATAGTTTTCGATGAGTCTTTAGCATCTAGTTCTGAAAAGCTTGATGATGAGGAAGATACAAACATAATTGAAAAAGATCTTGAAAAACTTAATATTGAAGTATCTTCAGATCATGAACAAGAAGCTAAAGATGATGATTCACATAAGGACGATGATGTCAATATTGATCATAATGATATAGATCTTCCAAGAGACTGGAGATATGCTCATAGTCATCCCAAGGAATTGATTATAGGTGATCCATCTCAAGGAATAAGAACTAGATCATATATGAGAAATATTAGTAATCATCTTGCATTTGTATCACAAATTGAACCTAAAACTATTGAAGAAGCTGAAAAAGATAATAATTGGATGTTAGCAATGCAAGAAGAATTAAATCAATTTACAAGAAATAATGTATGGACTTTAGTTGAAAGACCTAAAAATCATTCAGTTATAGGATCAAAATGGATATATAGAAATAAACTAGATGAAAATGGCATAGTAATTAGAAACAAGGCTAGATTGGTTGCTAAAGGATATAATCAAGAGGAAGGTATTGATTTTGATGAAACCTTTGCGCCAGTAGCTAGATTAGAAGCCATTAGACTTTTACTTGCATTTGCATGTCATATGAATTTTAACTTATTTCAAATGGATGTTAAAAGCGCATTTTTAAATGGTTTTATAAATGAAGAAGTTTATGTTGAACAACCACCAGGTTTTGAAGATCATGAATTTTCAAATCACGTTTTAAATTGCACAAAGCTTTATATGGTTTGAAACAAGCACCTAGAGCTTGGTATGATAGGCTAAGTAAATTCTTAATTGAAAATGATTTTATAAGAGGAAATGTTGATAAAACCTTGTTTTTGAAAAGAAAAGTAAAGATTTACTTGTAGTACAAATATATGTTGATGACATTATTTTTGGTGCTACTAACGATTCTCTATGTCAAGATTTTGCCAAGTTAATGCAGGGAGAATTCGAGATGAGCATGATGGGAGAACTCAACTTCTTCCTTGGACTCCAGATCAAACAAAGCAAAGAGGGAATCTTCATCAACCAAACAAAATACACAAGAGAAATCCTAAAGAAGTTTGGTATGGAATCAATGAAACCCCTCGGAACACCAATGAGTCCTTCATGCAAGCTGGACAAAGATGAAGAAGGTAAGAAGGTTGATCAGAAATATTATCGAGGTATAATCGGATCCCTACTTTATTTAACCGCAAGTAGACCAGATATTATGTTTGCTGTTTGCTTATGTGCTAGATTTCAATCAGAACCTAAAGAATCACATTTAATTGCTGTTAAAAGAATACTAAGATATGTAAGTGGAACAAAAAATGTAGGTTTATGGTATTCTAGAGACTCCACATTAAATCTGATTGCATACACTGATTCTGATTATGCTGGATGTAAGTTAGATAGAAAAAGCACAAGTGGTGCATGCCAATTCTTAGGAAGTAACTTAATCTCATGGTTTAGCAAAAAGCAAAATTCAGTTGCATTATCAACTACTGAAGCTGAATATGTAGCGGCTGGAAGTTGCTGTGCGCAAATCCTATGGATTAAGCGACAACTTGAAGACTATGGTATCACACTTGATCAAACACCCATAAAATGTGATAACACAAGTGCAATTAATCTAACAAAGAATCCAATTCAACATTCAAGAACTAAACACATAGAAATCAGATATCATTTTATAAGAGAACATGTAGCAAATAATGAAATATGTCTTGATTATGTTAACACTGAAGAACAATTAGCTGACATATTTACTAAACCTTTAAATGAAGAAAGATTCTGTTATCTTAGAGGAGAGTTAGGTATTTGTGATCCATTAGAATGAATTTGAAACCCCTAAGGAGATTTTATCTAAGATTCCTTCAAATCTTTGATCTTTAAGGAAATCTTATCTAGAATTCATATCTAATTGATCACACATATTCAATGATTATTTTATCAATTTTATGATCATATTCCGGACACATTTCAGAAATTTCATGTTTTTGCTCTGAAATGGTCTCGGAGCCGACTCGGTGCGTATCAGAGTCGACTCCTGGTTTCGACTGAAACTCTCGGGTCGACCCCTCTTCGCGCGAGTCGACTCCAAGTCGGGATGGTTTTCTGTGACTGTCCGGAGTCGACCCCTGGATTTGCGCGAGCCGACTCGAAGTGGTCCCAGGTTGATTTATCTAGGGCAGAGTCGACTCGCCGTTCATTTCAAACTTTCAATCCTTCAAAATACTCTCTCCAAAACTCTTCCAAACCTTCCAAACTTCCTAGAATCCCTTATTGACTCTTCCAATCGACAAATGGCCCCAAAACACGTGGTTCCAACCTCTGTGCGGCCGGCGTCAAGAGGAAGCGAGCCGTTAGGAAAACCGTGAGGCGTCCGTGCGTGAGCCGTCACCCAGCTCGATTCTTCATCTTCTTCTTCTACTCCGATGCTTCACCTGCTGCTGCTTCTACTCAGGTAGATAGATTAGCGGATAGGATCATAACAACGGGTAGAAAGGTAGATTTTGAACTTTTTGAAGCAGAGGGTTTTCTAGTTGGGAGACATTTGATAGAGATGGGATGGAGAAAATATGTTCCCTGGATTGCCCGACCTATCCCGCTCTAGTAAAGGAATTCTACAAAAATTTGTCTAGAGGTGATCACGGTCTAGTTGGCAATGTGAGAGGACATAGGATCTCTGTAACTATTGAGCTTCTTTCTAGACTGTTGGATCTGCCTTTATCTGGCACTGCCACCTTTTCTTAGAAGATCGTAGTCCCGCTCTTGCCAGATTATTAAATCGGGATGTTGTCGGATTTGAAGAGGTTTTTGCCAATCAACTTACATTAGAACTGAGATTATTACATAATATTTGCAGTAGGATACTCTTTCCAAAGACTGAAAGATTTGACTATGTATCGGAAAGAGATATCTTTGTGATGGATGCCATTGTCACAGGCAAACCTATAAACCTTCCCAGTATGATACTATGGTACATTGCAGACTGTGGAGGAAAAAGAAAGTCTAGCCTGCCCTATGGAATGATTCTCACAAAGATTTTTCTGAGCCAAGGTGTTGTGATTTCTGACAATGAGCCTATGAGGAATCTGCGACATACTGACTTCTATAGCTTGGCCACCATTCATAGAATGGGTTTTATCAAGAAAAATGGAAAATGGGAGAGGAAAGGACTGATAGAAGAGAGAGCTACAGATGTTGAGGCTGCAGGACCTTCAGTCAGACATCCTTCACCTGCACCTCCGAGCCCTTCTGCTTCTGCCCCTGCTCCAGCCCCCGTTCCAGTATTTGATCAAGCTTCATCTTCTGCCGGTTTCTCAGATCAACAGCTAATGCAACTCAAAGTTCTATTTGATGATCAATCTGAAAAACTTAAATCTGAATTTGAGAATAAGTTCATGAATTTGAGGGAGACTCTTTATTCATTGGATGATCGTATCTCTAAGATGGAGTCTACTCTCGGCTCTTCTTCGGTATCTTTAAGTGGTGATCTCAAAAATATATTTGAAGAACTTAAAGATATATGTGAAGATGGGGAAACTTATGCAAAGTGCAATGCGGAGCTACAAGATAAGATTATGACTGCGTGCACCTTTGTCGATGAGAGGCTCAAAGATTATGTGAAAATTCAATCTGATGGAATGAAGAACATAGTAGATCATTTAACTAGGATTGTAAGAACTCATTTCTGATTTTCAATCCTTACTATGTACTGAAATTTTTGATATCAATGTATTAAACATCTTGATGTATTTGACCTTTTGATGAAATGAATTCTCTATGTTGATTACTCAATGTATTTCCTTCTTTCAATGAATGAATGAAATTGTCAAATCTTATCTTGATTGAATGAATGTTTATGCTTCTCTACCTTTTTGTTGATAACAAAAAAGGGGGAGAGTTTATAATTTTATAGTTTTATGATTGCAAATACATTTGAGAAAATCAAAGTAATCAATGAGATAAACAATGGGATATTTATTTAAGTTTCATAGGGGGAGCTACCTCATTCAGGGGGAGCCTAAGCCTAACTATGAAAACAAAATAAATTCACTAATCAATCATGATTAAACTCAATGTTTTTGTCATCATCAAAAAGGAGGAGATTGTTGGAAGATTATTGAAAAATTATATGATCCAATCCTTTTGATTTTGATGATTACTAAAAGCCATTGAGTTCATTAAAAGATATAATGAGTTTATTTAAATGAGCAATATATTTATTTTGAACAATCAATGAGAATGTTAAAGTTTGACTTTAATCAATTTTGAAAGTAACTTTAAGCTCAATGTTTAAACTTTTAAAAAGAAATTTTATAATTCATGTTTTATTCAATGAGTTTTTGGAATAGTTCTTGAATCATAATGTCAATTTTATTGAATTCAAGTCAAAACAATGAATTAAAATGAATCTGGAACGATTTTAATGTCAATCAGAAAAGTTTCTGATTTTTGATACGTTCCGGAGCCGACTCTTGAGTTTCAGAGTCGACTCTGCTCAGTGTACAGAAATGTGCATCTGTCTCGAGTCGACCCACGAAATTTGTCGAGTCGACCCCTAATTCTATCGAGCCGACTCCTTGACTGTGCGAGTCGACTCCGCTCAGACACCAGAAGAGTGTTTTTCTGAGCACTTCGCGAGTCGACCCCAAGCTTTTCATGAGTCGACTCCCGACTTTCAGGAGTCGACACTTTACTTTTGGTGAGTCGACCCCTAACCTTTATAAACATTTCTATTTTTGGTAAGACGAGCTCGAGCCGACTCGGGAAAAGCATGAGTCGACTCCAGCAAATCTGGGCGAAATTTTTACGGATGCCAACTCAGCTCCAACGGTTAGTTTTCTAATTAACGGCTATTTTTCTTTGTCTCTAACGGATATATTTTTGCAGAATCTATAAATAGAGGAGCTCTTTTCAAATCGAGAGAATCAAGAGAGTGAAAAAGAAAATCTTTCAAAAAGAGGGAAAAACAGAGCTTCATTTGAAAAATCATTTGAGTCAAGAAAAGAGATTCAAAAGGAGTGAAATCAAAGAGAGAGATTCGTGTGCTCCTGAGCTACAATCTACAAAAAGTTCAAGAGGAGATCCCAAAGCAACCAAGAGCAAATCAAGATCTTCCGACCTAGAAAGAAAAGAAGAAAAGCTTCAACCAACATCCAAAAGCCCCAAAGCTAGGAGAATCTGTGCTGAGGCCTGATTCCACACTTCAAAGGAGTTGGAAAAGAGAAGCAAAGAAGCCAAGCCTGCATTCAAGCTTATTAAATCAGGCTTTTCTAAACCTAAGCTTTATTTTGATTATTCTGCTCTAGAGGAGCTGTTTGTATTTAAACTCAAAATTATTTTTGTGTGCTGATTCAAAAGTGGATTGAATCAGTGGAGGTAGTTGTACCTCGTGGTAAGCTTGGGATAGCTTACGTTTGGGTTCGTTGTGACCCCGTTAAAACAACGAGTTGGGTTTTGTGCTGGTAAGCCCGTGTAAAACCGGCTGGGTTCGTTGTGCACCCGGGAAAATAACAAGTTTGAGTTGTGAGCTTGGAAAACAACTCGACTGTAATCTAGGAAGATTATAATGTGGACCCAAGTGAATCTTGGGAGTGGACGTAGGTGCTGGTTGCGCCGAACCACTATAAAACCTTGTGTTTGCCATGCTCATTTGTCTCTCACTCTATCTCTCTTATATTTCTGTTTGTGCATTGCTTAAGTTAATTTCTCTCACTTGCACATCTTGAGTTAATTTGTTTAAAACATTTCAAAAAGTCTTAAATTTTTAAGAACCCAATTCACCCCCCCCTCTTGGGTTGCCATCTGGGCCAACACTTAGTAATCATAAATTAGGCGTGTTTTAAGAGGAATAAAATCTTGAGTCAAATCAAGATTCTTTCTTAGGATGGTTAGACGTATTATGGTTTGTTAGGCATGGTTTCCATGTTAGGCATATTTTTAAGAGGAATGAAAATCTTGAGTCAAATCAAGATTCTTTACTAGGGTGATTAGGCATGGTTTTCATATTAGGAACTTTACAATTAAAACTCTCTGTAACTCGGCTATAAAAAAGCCAACGTGAAGACAATAAAAAAAAACAGAGTTTTGAGGTTTGTTCATAATTTCTTTTATGACTTAATTTTCTACTAGAGTTCTTAAAGAAACTTTTTGAACTTATCAAGGAATTCCTTGTGGCATTCAAAAACTGACTTATCAAACGGATCTTCCATCTCCATTTGTGGCATCTTTGCATACCAAGGTTCTTGCTTTGCTAACCAATGGGTCGTGATTTCCACTCAATCTTGAACGTTCTTGGGTTATGTTTTTAGATTTGGTATCAGGTTCTATCATAAGTTGGTGGGATTCGTATCATCTTGCAGGATCCCAATTGGAGCGAAACCCATCGAAAGATCCTAGGCTTACCAAAGAAGGCATCGGATGCTTGCGGATGATCAAGGAAGGTGATATGGCGTTAATAGATTGGCGCGCCAAGTAGAGGGAAGAAGGAGAAAGAAAGACTTATGACACCAAGCTACATATCTCTATTCCTCCTAAACCAACAATGGTGGTGACGCACGCTCAAGAAGCCTTCATCAGCCATGTAGGAGAGCCTTTATGGTAGATTGAGCAGTGAGAGGCCAGCCTCCCTACTCCGCCGTCACCGCCACCTCAAATCACTCAACCAGACCAGCTTGCCATCCTCACCCAACAAGTCCAGGCATTG
This sequence comes from Calamus simplicifolius, assembly GCA_900491605.1. Lineage (NCBI taxonomy): Eukaryota > Viridiplantae > Streptophyta > Magnoliopsida > Arecales > Arecaceae > Calamus > Calamus simplicifolius. The sequence goes on along the minus strand of UESW01003969.1, from coordinate 95,666 downwards.
GTGGTAGTGGTCCATAAGTTGCAGAAGCAGCATTCTGTGGCCACACAACATCAGCCCAGGTCTCTCTCGCCTCATGTGGCAGCTGCTTATACCAGCCGACAATCCACTCACGGAAGATCTTCACGAGAGATTTACGACCGCCATGCTTTATCAGAGCACCACCGCCATGAGGCCCTCAAGAGGCCACGATCTCCCACCCATCGTTCGAGCAACCCCTCTCTTAGGTGGTGGCATGGCAAGGAGCTCGAGTGGGGATATTGACACCGATGCTACCCCTCTCCCTACTCATCCTCTGAGTCATCAAGAGTGGGGTCCACTGGTAGGTGCATCAATCGCAGGATGGAGCGATGCCTCAATGAGTACCATCGCTGGTTAGAGGAGCTCAGCCGCAGACTCACCAACCAGCTGAAGGTGGACTATGATAGCTGTCCTTCCCATACACACCGCATCATGGAGGAACCGGTCCCTTCCCATTTTCGCTACCCTCAACTAGATCCGTATGATGGCACCAAGGATCCACTTGATCATCTTGAGAGCTACAAGATTCTCATGCAAGTTCAAGGGGTAACTGATGCCCTTCTCTGCATCATCTTTCTCGCTACTCTCTAGAAGGCTATGCGTGCCTAGTACTCTTGCCTCCCACCATGCAGCATCGACTCCTTCTTGCAACTAGAGAGGACCTTCCTGGCTCACTTCGATGCCTGCCGAAGGATCCCCCATATGATGGACAACATGTTCTCCGTTCGACAGAAGGACGGAAAACTACTCAAAGGCTTTGTGGCCCGCTTCAAAATGGATGCTCTCGAGGTATATCACCTCGACGACTTTGTGGCCACCCTGGTCCTGAAGTGAGGACTCCATCCCTCCCACTTCACCTACTCCCTCAACAAGAAGCCTCCAGGTCTTACGCGGAGCAATTAAGTCACGTGCAGAAGTGTTGGGAATTGTATCCTAAAGCCAATCATTTGATGATTGAGCTAATGTAAATAGCATATAAATTGATATATTAATAAAAGTTATTTGTCAGTTTATTCATTACAAGAACATCTTCTTAATACTCCTGATAGTAATGAAGCCCTTAGGATCTTCTTTCACGATAAAGGAGGATTTATCTTTGAAGGTCCTCAAAAGAGTTCACGACCAAATGATATACTATGACAGGGCCATAGTACTATCAATTATAGGACGTTGTATATCATATTTGTTGGTTGTCCTTTAAACCAAGGAGTATAGAGACACTGGTATGACATACAGGTGAAAGTGTAGGAGTACATTTCACCGAACGTGACTCATTTTCGGATACTCTGATGTCAAGAGTTAATCCGAGAAGATATAGGTATAAGTATCCTTTAGACCTTAAAATCACAACCAGTGACTTGCAAGCAACTCATTGTACTTAGGTACCGGACCATCTGGATTTCTAATCCAGCTACGAAAGGTCACTGGATGCAGTCAAGTACTTATGATAGTCAGTTATGGATCAAGATGAAATTTGACCTATCCCGTTAAAAGGAGAAATGCTTGTGTTTCAATTTAGCAATACTTTGGCCAAGGCACTTCATGTGAAGGTCACATGATCACTAAAATTGAAATCACTATATGAATTTGCTGTTTAGAGTTGACAGGCTCTTAAGCCATCCTTAGCATTTGTGGTCAAGAGGATGAATTATACGGTAACTATTTTTTAGGGTTCTTGGAGTTTGCTCGGCTACTCTTCGACCTATCCGGACATCGGGTTTCATTGCTAAATGGGCACATCGATTAGTATAGAAAGTTATTTCTATGCTATCGTCTTAGGTTCAAACCTAGAGAGTCACACGCATAGAAATTTCCTAGGATGATCTATTTGCTAATCAACGATTGAGAATCGTAAATGATTTAATTAATCAATTTGATTGATTGAATTATCTCAATTGGGTTAAGTACAAGTGAATAAGATTCAATTTGGTTTAAGTCTATTAGAAGAACTAATCAATTTCAAATATTGATTTGAAATTAGACTTGATTTAGATTTAAATAGATTCAGGACTAACCAAATTTGATTTGGGCTAAGACCATGATCCATGTAGGTTCAATCCAATAAATTCAAATCAGCTTAAACCAAAACCCAAAACTAAACCCCATGTGTAAAATAGTTTTCTCGCATAAGGATCTCACGAAAGATTAAATTCTTATACATAATTTAATGTATAACATTAATCTTCTCCAAATAGTTCCGTTGGAATTCTAAAGTGTTAGAATTTATATGGAATAAATGTGCCTCTTTGAATCAACCACGCGATGAAATTCTAAGTATTAGAATTCACATCTCATTAGTTTTCACTGAACGTCGGAATTAACCAAATGCCGCATCTCTTTGGTTTTCACCGAACGTTAGAATTAACCAAAGGTTGCGTCTCTTTGGTTTTCACTGAACGTCGGAATTAAACAAAAGGTTGCATCTCTTTGGTTTTAACCGAACGGTGGAATTCTAAGTGTTAAAATTGAGCCTATAAATTGGAGGACATTCTCACACGATATGTCGTGGATTGAAATTCTAAAGTGTTAAAACATAAAATCCTGGTGCGATTCTGGTGTTAGCAAAAGTTTGGTAGTTCTTGAAGGAAGAATTCAAGTGGGAGGATTCAAGATCAGCAAAGTCATTTTTCCGCGAGCTAGCACTCCCGGGAATCCGATCATTCGGGGCTTCGCGTGGATGATACTAGAGGCCGAACGATTGAACGGCTGCAGAGCAATAAGGATTTACCTATTGTTCTTAAGGTAAGCGATTTGATCCCTAGATCTTAAGGCATGCTTCAAGATAAGTAGTATAACTTGTCATCTTGAAGATCAAGATATGATCTTGATATTTTATTTATATACATATTTTAGATCAAACGATCCTATATATAAGGCAAAGATATTAGATAGATTAATATTTAATCTTTAAAATTTGCATTGATAATTATTATCAAATTATTAAATATGCATGCCTCGGAGTTTATTTCTCCCTACAAATGGTATCAAAGCCATGGTTTCGTATCGATCTAATTTATTGCATATAAATTAATGCTCCTATTAATTTTGTATTTCTCTTTGGAATGTACTTATGTAATGCTTCTCACTTATGAAATGAAATTACACTTTTTCAAATCTGTCTATGATTGACTGCTTGAATCCCTATGTCTAATAACTTTCTTTATCTAATACTCTCCTTATTGCTGATAACAAAAAAGGGGGAGAGATGGTTGAATATGCAAAGAAAGAAAGACTTGAAAATTAAAAATTTTAATGAAAGATGGTTGAATATGCAAAGAAAGAAAGACTTGAAAATTGAAAATTTTAATGAGAGATGGTTGAATATGCAAAGAAAGAAAGACTTGAAAATTTTAATGAAAGATGGTTGAATATGCATAAAGAAAGAAAGAAAGGGGGAGAAATGATTGTTTAAGCAAAGAAAGAAACTTGAACTTTCAGTTAAAATTCGATGCTTATATATAGGGGGAGCTATTCAATGCAGGGGGAGCTTAACATCAAGCTCAATTGCAATTTTCTGCACATTTAGATTAAATGTTCATAATTGATGGATTATATTGAACTCATGCACAATTTTAAAAGTTTACCTTGAATATTGGCATCAAATTCTTCATTAAAAATATTTTAAGTTTTAAAATGACTATAATCTTTAGTTCGAATAAATTTTTTGAATGCATATACTCAAAGTTTTTGTTATCATCCAAAAGGGGGAGATTGTTGACCCAATTGATAATTTTGATGATTAACAAAACTATTTGAGTATAACTAATGGAGGCTCTAATGATTTTGATTAAGTGTTTCAGATTATAAGTCTATTGAATGATCAAAATCAGGAGTTACATCGTGTTCTGGATCGAATCTAATGTCTAGGTAAGATTGCAGACATTAGAGTCGACTCCGAGAATCACAGAGCCGACTCCGGATCTGGCATGGAAGTTAGAGTCGACTCCGAGACAGTTAGAGCCGACTCTCACAGAAGAAACAGAACGTCGATTTTTTTGGCCTCGACCTAGAGTCGACTCCGGGTAAGTTAGAGTCGACTCCAGAAAAGTTTCTTGTCGACCCCAGAAAAGTCAGAGACGACTCCGGAAATAACGTTTTAAAGTGCTTCGAGTTAGAGCCGACTCTAGAAAAGTTAGAGTCGACTCCAATCCACCTGGAACGAAAAATCAAATTGCCAGATCAGCTCTAACGGTAATATTTCTATTTTACCTTATTTCTAACGGATATATTTTGCTACAAGGTACACTCCAACAGATAGTTTTCTTCCAAAAATGGCTTGAAAGAAATCTATAAAAAGGGAAGACTATCATTCAAAAGAGGAAGAACGGAGGAAGAGAGAAAAACGGAAAAACAAAGAGGAAATTCGGAAATAGAGAAATCCCATTTCAAAAATCCAAAAAAGAGAGAGCCTGAATCTCAAGAGAAAACCTTCTAGCTCAAATCCACTCCACTCCAAAAAGCTCAAGAGGAATCCAAGACATTCAAATCAAAGTTTTGGTGGATTTCCCAACTTGGAGAAAGAGGATTCGTTTCTTGCTTTTCAACTCTTCTCAACTGCTTCAACTGTGAAGAATCGGAGCTGAGGCTTGATTCAACCCAGCAAGGAGAAGAAGAAAAGAAGAAAAGAAGAAAAGCTCAAAAGCCAACCATCTACAAATCAGGCTTTTTTAAACCTTGTTATTCTTATATTTGATTATCTGCTCATTAAGGAGCTTTGTAATTGAAAAACAATATTTCATTTGTTTGTATCTAGTTCAATCTGGGGGATTGAACTAGTGGAGGTAGTCTTACCTCAATACAATCTTGGTAAAGCTTGTGTTAGGGTTTTTGTGCTGGTGAGCCCTTGAAAACCAGCTGGGTTCGTTGTGCGTCCGGAAAAACAACAAGTTTGAGTTGTGAGTTGTAAAACAACTCGGCTGTAATCAGGTTGATTATAGTGTGGACCCAAGTGAATCTTGGGAGTGGACGTAGGTGTTGGATACACCGAACCACTATAAACTCTTTGTGTTTGCCGTGCTTACATTGACTCTATCTCTATCACTGTCTTATTCACTGCACTTTGTATTCACATAGCTATTGCCTTCATTCATCCTAAGCAAACTATTTTAAAAGGCTAATTTTTTAAAGAATCCAATTCACCCCCCCCCCCCCTCTTGGGTTGTCATCTGGGCCAACAATTCTGAATAATCCTGCACCAAAGATACCTGATGCAAACACCCAAAGTTCTGAGAGAGACACTTATCAGAAGTGGCTCAGTGGTACAACTAGCGTGCATTGCATCATGCTAGCAGCAATGAACGATGAATTCGATCACCGGTTCGAGAATGCTCAGCCGGAAGAAATCATTCAAATGTTGAAAGAATCTTTCGGCACATCCGACGACGTTGAAAGGCACAAGACTAGTTATGTTATTTTTTAATGCTTGAATGAGGGATGGATCTCCTGTCACTGATCATGTATTATACATGATCGAGAAGATAGAACTCCTAAGCAAGCTCGGCTTCCCCTACATGAGCAGTTGGAAAAAGATGCGATCCTGAATTCCTTACCTCTATCCTTCCGACCTTTCTTTACTCATTTTCGAATGACAAAGCCTGCAGTCAACTACCACGGTTTGTTAGGGTTGTTACAGAACTTTGAGAAGGACAACCAGCTCTCTAAGGGTTTGGTTAATGCGGTTGAAGGATCTAAGGTAGGGCATCAACCCTTTGGGAAAGAGAAGAAGAAAAAGAATAAGAAAAGGGTGCAACATGCTAGGACATCTATAAGGGGTCAGATGCAGAAGAAGAAAGTTGATAAAAGTTAAGCTGAATGCTTTCACTGCAAGATGCAAGGGCACTGGAAGAGGAACTATCCTCTTTACATTGCCACACTTGATCAAAACATGCCAAAGAAGAAAAAGGGGCAAGATGTTGCTCAACAAGGTATTTATATGATAACATCTTGTAATTTTTCTATATATGATAATCAGATCTGGGTATTGGATACTAGAAGTCCTTTTAACATTTGCAATTCATTGCAGGGACTACAGGTCACTAGAAGATTTGAGGACAATGAAAGATTCCTTAATGTCGGCGATGGAAGATTAGTTCCAGTTCTGGCATTAGGAGTTCTTGAAATAGTTTTCAATAGAAATGTCATTGTACTAAATGATTGTCATTTTTGCCCAACGTTCTTGTTGAACGTAATTTCTGTAGGCCTTCTGGCCAAAAGTCATTATGAAATTTCAATAAAGGATGTTACTTTGAATATCATTATGAATGGAGTCACTGTAATGACTGGGCATTTATCTAATGGCATTTATATATTATCACAGCCTGTGAATGTAGTGTACAAATCAAGTAAGCATCCTATAACAACTGATGTCACATATATTTATCTTTGGCACCATTGGCTGGGTCATATCAATAAGAACCGATTAAACAGGTTAACTCAGGAGGGCATCCTTCGAGTTGATGATTGTGAATTATTAACTACCTGTGAATCATGTCTTCTTGATAAAATGACCAAGTCATCTTTTACTGAAAAAGGTGAAAGAGCCAAAGAGCTATTAGGTCTAGTACATACTGATGTATGTGGACCAATGAGCACTTGTGCCAAAGGTGGATATTACTACTTCATTACTTTTACATATGACCTTTCTAGATTCGGTTATGTCTATCTTATGAGACATAAATCTGAGTCATTTGAAATGTTCAAACTATATCATAAAGAAGTAGAAAAACAAATAGAAAAATGTATTAAGACCTTTGATCAGATCGAGGAGGTGAATACCTTTCAAATGACTTTGTGACATATTTAAGGGAGAATGAGATTTTCTCCTAATGGACTCCTTCTGGAACACCGCAGCATAACGGTGTGTCGGAAAGAAGAAATCAAACTCTGTTAGACATGGTTCGGTCCATGATGGGTTTTGCAAGCTTGCCAATATCATTTTGGGGATATGCATTAGAATCAGCTTGTCATATTCTCAATAAGGTTCCAAGTAAGTCTGTTTCTAAAACTCCACATGAGATGTGGTATGGACATAAACCAGTTATCACCTATCTGAGAGTCTGGGGGTGTCCGGCTTATGTGAAACTTTCAAAATCAGACAAACTTGAACCCAAATCTGACAAATATTTTTTTATCGGCTATCCGAAAGAAACCTAAGGATATTACTTCTACAATACTGAAGAACAAAAGTTGTTCATTAGTAATAGAGCAATTTTTCTTGAAAATTAGTTCCTTAGTAAAGGAACAAATAGCTCTAATGTTAAACTTGAGGAAGTTCATCAAGTAACAACACAAACCTTTGAACCCTTAGAATCTAAGTTGATTAGATCAAACTCAAAACCCATTTTAGATGCACTATTAAGGCGATCTGGTAGAGTACCACATCAACCGGACAGATACTTAGGTTTCTTGGTCCATAACGAAGATCCTGTTGAACTCGATGACAACAACGATGATCCGATCACCTATATGGATGCTATGCAAAGGACTGACTCTAATAAATGGCTTGATGCCATGAAATCCGAACTTGATTCCATGAAGGACAATAATGTATGGACATTAGTTGATCCACCCGAAGGGATAAAACCCATAGGGTGTAAGTGGGTTTTCAAGAGGAAAAGAGGCGCAAACGAAAAGGTAGAGACCTATAAAGCACGTCTGATTGCCAAGGGGTATCGTCAACGTTATGGTATTGACTATGACGAAACGTTTTCTCCTATGGTAATGCTGAAATCCATTCGGATTATACTAGCATAGTAGCACACTTAGATTATGAGATTTGGCAGATGGATGTTAAAACCGCTTTCTAAATGGTAATTTAGAAGAACAGGTGTATATGATACAGCCTGAAGGTTTTATATCTGAAGACGAGTCTAAAGTGTGCGGGCTACATAAGTCTATTTATGGACTTAAGCAAGCATCTAGGAGTTGGAACATACGATTTGATAAAGTGATCAAATCTTATGGCTTTATTAAGAATAAAGAAGAGCCTTGCATTTATAAATGGGCTAATGATTTCGTTATTGTATTTCTTGTATTATATGTGGATAATATTCTCTTAATCGGGAATGATGTCCCTGCATTACAAGGAATAAAGACATGGTTATCATCACAATTCTCCATAAAAGATCTGGGAGAAGCATCATACATCCTAGGGATGAAGATCTATAGAGATAGATCTAAGAGGATGCTTAGTTTATCCCAATCTACGTACATTGACACCGTGCTAAAGAGGTTTAGCATGGAGAATTCTAAGAAAGGTTATCTTTCGATAGGCCATGGAATTCATCTTTCTAAGAAGGATTGTCTGACAACTCCTAATGAAAGAGAACGTATGAGTCGAATTCCATATGCTTCGGCAGTGGGATCGATTATGTACACCATGACATGTACAAGACCAGATGTGGCATACTCACTAGGAGTAGTGAGTAGATACCAATCTGATCCAGAAGAAAAACACTGGCAAGTTGTTAAGACAATCCTTAAGTATTTGAGAAATACTAAGGACCAGTGGTTAGTCTATGGAGAGTCTGATTTGAAACTTGTTGGATATACTGATTCCAGTTTCCAATCAGATCATGATGATAGCAAAAGTGTGTTAGGTTTCGTGTTTATCCTGAATGATGGAGCTATTTTCTGAAAAAGTTCCAAGCAACATACAGTAGCAGATTTAGTGTACGAGGCAGAGTACATCGCTGCATCAGATGCCGTGAAAGAAGCTGTGTGGCTGCAAAAGTTTATCTCTGAGCTTGGAGTGGCACCTTTCATAGATGGACCAGTCCTGTTGTACAGTGACAACACTGGTGCAATAGCTCAAGCAAAGGAACCACGAGCACATCAGCGCACCAAGCACATACTGCGCCGACTTCATCTTATTCGAGAGATTGTAGACCGAGGTAACATAAATCTTCAGAAGATTGATGGAAAGGAAAACCTAGGTGACCCATTTACTAAAGCACTCAGCATCAAGGAGTTTGACGACTATAAGTTGAAGATGGGTATTAGATACTGTAATGAGTGGCTTTAGGCTAAGTGGGAGTTTGTTGGGAATTGTATCCTAAAGCCAATCATTTGATGATTGAGCTAATGTAAATAGCATATAAATTGATATATTAATAAAAGTTATTTGGCAATCTATTCATTACAAGAACATCTTCTTAATACTCCTGATAGTAATGAAGCCCTTAGGATCTTCTTTCATGATAAAGGAGGATTTATCTTTGAAGGTCCTCAAAAGAGTTCGCGACCAAATGATATACTATGACAGGGCCATAGTACTATCAATTATAGGACGTTGTATATCATATTTGTTGGTTGTCCTCTTAACCAAGGAGTGTAGAGACACTGGTATGACATACAGGTGAAAGTGTAGGAGTATATTTTACCAAACATGACTCATTTTTGGATACTTTGCTGTCAAGAGTTAATCTGAAAAGATATAGGTATAAGTATCCTTCAGACCTGAAGATCACAACCAGTGACTTGTAAGCAACTCATTGCACTTTGATGCCGGACCACCTGGATTTCTAATCCAGCTACGAAAGGTTACTGGGTGCAGTCAAGTACTTGTGGTAGTCAGTTGTGGATCAAGATGACTTAAGAGCCTATCAACTCTAAACAGCAAATTCATAGTGATTTCAATTTAGCAAGACCTTGGCCAAGGCACTTCATGTGAAGGTTACATGATCACTAAAATTGAAATCACTATATGAATTTGCTGTTTAGAGTTGACATGCTCTTAAGCCATCTGTAGCATTTGTGGTCAAGAGGATGAATTATACGATAATTGTTTCTTAGGGTTCTTGGAGTTTGCTCGGCAACTCTTCGACCTATTCGGACGTCGGGTTTCATTGCTAGATGGGCACATCGATTAGTATAGAAAGTTGTTTGTATGCTACCGACTTAGGTTCGAACCTAGAGAGTCACATGCATAGAAGTTTCCTAGGATGATCTATTTGCTGATCAATGATTGAGAATCGTAAATGATTTAATTAATCAATTTGATTGATTGAATTATCTCAATTGGGTTAAGTACAAGTGAATAAGATTTAATTTGTTTTAAGTCTATTAGAAGAACTAATCAATTTCAAATATTAATTTGAAATTAGACTTGATTTGGATTTAAATAGATTCAGGACTAGCCAAATTTGATTTGGGCTAAGACCATGATCCATGTAGGTTCAATCCAATAAATTCAAATCAGCTTAAACCAAAACCCAAAACTAAACCCCATGTGTGAAAATAGTTTTCTCGCTAAGGATCTCACGAGAGATTAAATTCTCATGCAGAATTTAATGTATAACATTAATCTTCTCCAAACAGTTCCATTGGAATTCTGAAGTGTTAGAATTTATATGAAATAAATATGCCTCTTTGAATCAACCACGCGATGGAATTCTAAGTGTTAGAATTCACATCTCTTTGGTTTTCACTGAACGTCAGAATTAACCAAACGCCGCGTCTCTTTGGTTTTCACCGAACATCGGAATTAACCAAAGGTTGCGTCTCTTTGGTTTTCACCGAACGTCGAAATTAAATAAAAGGTTGCATCTCTTTGGTTTTAACCGAACGACAGAATTCTAAGTATTAGAATTGAACATTCTTCACCAGAAAAGAACACAACACATGATATGTCGTGGATTAAAATTCTAAAGAGTTAGAACATAAAATCCTGGTGTGATTCTGGTGTTAGCAAAAGTTTGGTGGATCTTGAAGGAAGAATTCAAGTGGGAGGATTCAAGATCAGCAAAGTCATTTTTCCGCGAGCTAGCACTCCCAGGAATCCGATCATTCGGGGCTTCGCGTGGACGATACTAGAGGCCAGACGATTGAACGGCTGCAAAGCAATAAGGATTTACCTACTGTTCTTAAGGTAAGCGATTTGATCCCTAGATCTTAAGGTAGGCTTCAAGATAAGTAGTATGACTTGTCATCTTGAAGATCAAGATATGATCTTGATGTTTTTATTTATATGTATATTTTAGATCAAACGATCCTATATATAAGGCAAAGATATGATCTTGATGCATGTTAGATAAATTAATATTTAATCTTTAAAATTTGCATTGATAATTGTTATCAAATTATTAAATATGCATGCCTCGGAGTTTATTTCTCCCTACAAGAAGTACATACTTGTCGACGAAGCCGACTCCATAAGAAGAAAAACTGACAGGAGACCAATAAGAAGCAGGTCCGCAAGAAGCCAAGCGGACCTCAACCCAAGAAGCCAGAGCCTTCGCATCGACCAGACAACCAGCGCTGGAACTTTGCCCCCAAGGAAGATAACCTCACTCCTCTTCTTACCCCCAGATCTCACATCTTGATGGAGATGGAGGGTGAGCCATACCTCAAGTGCCTTCATCCTCTGAAGCCGTCAGCTACCCGAGATAGGAGCCTCTACTACCTCTTCCAACAAGACTATGGCCATGATACAGATGACTGTCATCATCTAAGGCACGCCATGAGGACCTCATCCAACGTGGCTACCTCAAAAAGTTCGTTTAGGGAGGATCGCCAACCGCTCCATGCTAAGTGGGTCGTCCACATGCCCAGGTTAGCATCGACAACACTCCAACCTAGGGATGATAATTTTCCTCATTCTATCGTTTACCTGGCTGGTACCATTTTTAACAGGTCGGGGAATCCTCGGTCTAAACGGCTTAACGGATAACGGGGATTACTCGTTAATGGCTAAATGGGTAAATAGCCTGAGAACGGTATTCTCCGCCCCATCCCCATCATCGTTAGCTTTAATATAATATATTCATATATATATATATATATATATATATATATATATATTAAATATTAAAAATTTTAAATGAATAAAATATATATAGGAAAATATGTTTAAATTTATTCTCCCTGTCTTTTGCTCTTCCTTCTTTTGCGTAGCCAAATCTTCTATCTTGTGCTCTTCCTTCTTTCACGCAGCTGATCTGAAGTTCTGAACATTAAAGCCAAAACCTAGCTCCATCATCCATCTTCGTCAATCGCTGCCCCACCGACGCCCTTCGTAGCCAACACCATTTTCTCTCCTTGGTACACTCATCTCTTTTCTTTATTTTTAAAGAAAGATATCTTCTTATTTTTTATTTCTTAAAATACCTTTAACAACATCCTTGGCTTGCTATCGGCTTCTTTTGAAATTTGAATATATTCTTTTTTTGCGATTGTTGCGTTGGAAGTCAGATTGAGGGAGAGTTAATTCAAAGAGGTAATGGGCAGTTGTTAGAAGTTAATTCAAAGAGCTCCGTAAGATTTTTCTATTAGTATTTTTTAATTTTTTAATAAATTATAAATTTAAAAAATAATTTTATTTTTTTATGTAAACGATAAAACGGGTACCGTACCTATTTACCCGTATCCCCATCCCCGTCCTGTTAACTATAACGGCTTAACGGGGCGTGAAATGAAAATATTTTTTCTAACGGGGATGGGACCGATAGAGGCCGTCCCGGGCCATTCTCGGACCATTGCCATCCCTACTCCGACCGAGAGTACGATCAGCATGATTTCTTGCCGGGCAGGCCATGCCTTTAAGAGGCCACGGGGGATGAGGGAGTAGAAACTATAATCCTTTTTTCAAAAGGGACTTAGCGGGGGTGAGCAATCTGAACGATGATAGCATTGTCGTCTCTAGGGGTGTAATCAAGCCAAGTCGGGTCGACACAGTGCCAAGCTCGAGCTCGACTCAACTCTAAAATTTGATGCTTGAAACTCGACTTGAGCTCAATCGAGTTTCTTATTTAGAGCTCGAACTCGAGCTCAAAGAAATACTCGATATACTCGAGCTCAACTCGGCTCGACTTGAATTTTTATGTAAAAATTTAAAAAATAATTTTTAAATTAAAACAAAATATATTTTCAACTAAAAATTTAAAGGAGTTTTAAATAGTTAGGATAATATTATAAATATGTATAATTATAAGGATAAAATAGTAAAATTAAGTAAGCTCGTGAGCTTTTCGAGTCGATAATATACTCGAGTAGCTCGAGGTCGAGCTCGACTCGGTAAGCAGCGAGTCGATTTCGAGTATTTTTCGAATCGATTTCGAGCTACTCGCGAGCTGTCTCGACTCGGTTATACCCTTAGTCGTCTCTATAATGATCTCTAAGCATCCTGTAAAACAATCTTGGTTGATAGTGGAAACTCCACGGACATTTTTACCTAGAATGGTTCTGTGTTATTTAAATATAATAAACCATAAAATATATTTAGTAAAAAAATCTCTAAGATTAATGTTTTGGAATTATCGAAAGCCTTCTTGCTTTGAGTTTATGCAGCCCATCAAAATGAAAAAGAACTAATTATTTGAATATTATTTGTCTGCCTTTTTATGGGGGTTCATATGATCTGGACCATTGTCAGAAGATAATGGGCCCATAGAGGCCAGTGTCCGTCATTCTCATGGGCCAGCCTGCAGTGTAAACCATCGTCGGCTCTTCTCCAGTGCCTTGAATTGGAGGCAGCAGCTAAGCTCCAAGAAGCCGAAGACTGTGAAAGGCTTGAGTATATAAACATCGACAACCACACGTACGTGATACACCACTGCATGCATTGACGGTATGCATGATAGCGTACGATCACCAAAGGTGATCCATGGTAAGCCGATGTTTCTCAAGATTAAGGCAGTGCCAGGTACCACGAAATTAATTAAGATTTCAGCTTCTGATCTGTACTCTCCCATTACTTCCGACGTTGATCCAGAGAGCAATGGTGGAGTCGTGCATCAGCTGTCTAAACTTTTGTGGGAGACTTTTGTGTGCCTTTATGATTCATATATACAAAGACTACTTCGATGATATATTTTTACTTTTATTTATCATCATCATCATCATCAAAACAGAGGGGAAGACTCAACAAATTGTGGCCCAGCCCATGCATCTCTCTTTCGGCTCAATGCAGATTTGCAAGCAGATCTTTGAATTAATCATCGCTGTCCATGGTTCCACTAAAAGTTCATCAATATGTAACCCCCTTTCACCATCCTTAATTTAGTCGGACTTAAACATTTGGCTTTGATTAGAACATAAAATAGCATTGGTATTGGAAATTGATTGTGAGACAAATATGTATATAATCAGGAAACGGAGAAAAGATTTCTTACTAGAGAGAGAATGTATTATTGAAAATTAGAAATGCACTTATATAATTAGAAAATGAAAAAAATATCTTTTAAGAATTTGTTTTAGATTTATAAAACGTGTTAGTAAAAAACAAAATTTCATCTATAGGATGAGAAAATTTAGAAATATTATTCCAAGCTATATTTTGATCAACAAGCTAAATGACAACTATTAATAATGGAGCTACCATTTGTGCTTTTAGGGGGAAAAAATATGCACTTTATCCACCATTTATGTTCTCATTAATTTATCTTCATTAAGCTAATAATTTAAGACTATATCAATACTATATACAGTTAATAAAAAATTGATTTTGAACATACAGTGCTTTGAAAAAAATATGGTAAATAATTAAAAATTCATGACTCAAATCAATAAGAACATCTAATAACATACATGTAACTAAGAATTGTTTTTATTTTCTTTGTAAAAAATATAAAAGATCAAAATTTATTGTTCTTGAATAGAAAAAAAAAGGCATATACGTGCTACAATTAATATAAAGGGTTATCAAAAGTTGCATTGCGCCTCAACTTTCTTATGAATGGCAAAATGTAACGGATAAGTGGATTTAAATGTTTTCATTGGATAAGAATTAAAAAAAATTATCTTAAAAAGATTAAAGTTATAATAGAAATCAAATAATATATATAGAAAAACTTTTGAAATTATCCATTAGTTAGGAAAGAATAGAGGGTTAGGGGGCAACCTCTATTATTTAGAAAATATTTGAGCAACTAAAATAAAACTAATAGAAGGTTAAACAAAATTTTTAAGATGATTGTTTCCTAATTTCAGGTGTTGAGAGGGGAAGGCATGGCTTACATGATATGACTAAGTATAATCATATATTAATTGATTGTTGCTTTTTTTTTCTCTCTAGCATTTATGTTAAATGGGTGCACTTATGATCATGTTTTGGTCATTTTTTTTTTTGTTTCTTTATTAGTGATTTTGGAATATTTGAGTATTTAGGAATTATCACTAATGTATGAAAGTCAATTTGTATAGTTGTTAGAGAATGGTATCCTACGATTTGGTAATCAAATTTTTTGTTGTTACAATTTAGTCTCTCATATTTAAAAATATTACATTCCTGGTATCTCATTATATGAAATCAATTAAAATTAATGAAACAACCAACATAATGGTAGAAAAAAGTCTCTATATGTTTTCATTTGGATGGCTTGTTAACTATTTGATTAATTTTAACTAACCTATATAATGAAATGTTAGGATGCAACATTCTTAAAGCATAAAAGATTAAACTATAATAATTAAAAGTTTGAGGAATACAATGAGTTTTTAATGATAGTTAGAGGACAAAAGTATATTTTTGGCAAAAAAATTGTATAACATGGGTGTCTTTTAAGGAGTGGAAAGGTTGAGAGGAGAGATGGAAAACAACCATATGTAATAGAGGTCCAATCCATTACTCAATTAGCCTTTGTTTGAGAGTTAGTGGGGAAAGAAAAGAAGGAAAGAAAGGTAAAGATGGAGTTGAAACTCTTTTGGTGTTGGAACTCTTATGAAAAGATAGAGAAAGGAAGGTATTATATCAATCAAATAGAAGAAAGTAAAATAAATCCTCACAAACTCTTCGATGAGTTTAAAACTTGTTACTATGAAGGGGTTTGAAGGTATTAAAAACCCTCCTACTCTTTTTTTTTCTTACTTAAAAAATTCTCAATTAAAGACACCACAATACTTCTCCTTGCTTTTCTCTCTTCTCTTTCCTAAACATTTCTCTCAAATAAACCCTAAGAGGCAGAGTTATTTGACAACAATAATTTTGCCCCCAATTTTTGGTGACTATGTGATCTCAACTCTCAACTACTTTCGCTCTTCACTACATGCCAATCATTATTGGTGCATTAGGTGCATTATAGACATTATTATTCATTGTGAAAAACAATTTTGTAAATGACCATTTGATCCACTACTTCTCCTTCTAACTCATATGTAAGATTTCATCTTCTTCAATTAGCCTATAAACAAAAGAAAAGAGGTACCAATGCCCTCAATTTAAAGATGATGGAAAGGCACCCTTATTATTTGCATGTTATATGAAAAAGAGAGAAGTGCTCAAATCCATCTCCAAATAGGTTGATGGCGAAGGAAAAGCGAAAGTATATTTTGATATTCAGACTTTCATTCAAAATTTATTTTGGCCAATAAACTTTTAGATGTTACCATTTGGTCTCTCATATTTTCGCAATGTTTATTCTTTATGTCCTATTCTATGAATTCACTTAAAATTAATGGAATAGTTAATGTATCATCAAAATTAATGAAATAGTTTATGTATCATCTTTATAAGAATGTATGGATTGGTTGATAGGGAGATATAGCTATGTCATCAATTTTAATTGACCTTGTATAATGAGGCATGGAGGTTAATCTTCTTAAAATAAAAACTAAACTGTAATAACAAAAACTTTGAAGGCCAAAATGAATTTTTAGTGGAAGTACTTTATAAGGACTACTATATATGTTCTTGCCTTTCCTTAATTTTTGTTGAGGAAGTTGTCTATTTAAATGCTTGACATGTGCCCTAACCTCTCTTCAACATACACACCACATGTTCATATTTGGATGGATTTGTTCATGAATGGAGCGGAACCTGTTCATGTTCGGCCAGTGGGACCTATTTTGAGAAGAAGCACACATTCCTCCTTGCATGACAAACACCATTTGTATAGACGTAATTAGGTATCATTCATGAGATGCTTGCCATATAATCCCCACTCAAAAAACATATAACAAGCGTCCAACTATTTTTCTTAAGAGGTAACGCGTCCTTGCCATCATTAAGTACGAATCTCTTGAAAACCGAGATGTCATGCCCACCTAGTGTTTCACAGTTAACGATGACGAATGTGTATCACTAATCAAACAGGATTGTTGTACACGAACCCTATTTTAATATGAATTAATTCATCCAAATTTTGTCTAACATGGATTAAACTATAACACAGTTGCCCTACTATATATATTGTTCTTTGCCCCAACTCGATTCTTTTAGAGCGAAATCTCTCTGGCCCAAATCAAGAAAGAGAAAAGTACGTACATGGATCGACATAGAAGTTCATACAGAAATCACCCTTTGATCCCGAGTCCCCATCACTTCAAACTGTTCTTCGATCTTGCATCAATTCTAGCAGCACTAGATAGCTGGTCTACCAAATAATGAACAATAATCCATAAAATTCTTCCTTCTCGTGAAACTTAACATAGTTATTTTCTGATCTCAAATCAACCTCACCTATCTCAAATTAATAATAATAAAATAAGCTACTGAGAACATCACGCGTGATCTGAATTAGAGAGGGGGCATGCATGCTTGGCTTTGACTTCACCGAAGGGCTAATGTTTGGCCCCCCTCCACCACACAAACCACCACCTAGTAGATTTCAGTCAACTTCTCTGATTTTTTTTTATTTTTTTTGTTTCGTTAAAAGAAACGTCGTCTCAAAGGACTAATCAACTCGAGCAAAGAAAGAGGAGCCGCCATTAACGTCCAACTCCATCGAAAGCAAAGAAAAAGTAGGAGAGAAGGAGAAAGTTGATCACGATCTAAGAGGAAAACCAGAGCCCACCACGCGTCCCTGGACAGAGGGAAAAAAAAAGGCCAAATTCTACAAAAAAAAAAACGACAACCGTCCCGATCGACGCTTTCCAGCCCCAAGACCTCCCACGCTATGGCGTGGGATAACTTTGGAGCTTATTTAATTACTTGTCCACCCTAGGCTTCTGATGGAATTTACAACGTGCTGCCACCATCTTCAGTAGTGGTAGCTGGCAATATTTTTTTACAAGACCTTGGAGGCTGATCATGAAGACGATGGAAGGAGGGAAATTAAGGATCTGTTAATTAGTCATCGTTGTGGGAATCTCTGGCGGCCGTCTCAGCTAGCATCTTTTGGATCCTTTGCATCGCCTCCATCTCCAGTACCCGCTCCTCCCTCTCTCGCGTGTATACCTCGAAGAACTCCTTGTTCACCTTCTCCAACTCGGTCCATACTAACACATATAATTAACATATCACAGAGAGAGACACGAGTCCTTAAAAAAGGATCATCTATTATATATATGTTATGTCGTATACATGCATATATATCATGAGTTAACAGTTGTCTGCACCAAATAATTAGGAAACACCTCGCAAAAGCTTGAACCCAGCTGAACCTTCGATCTAGCTCCTAAATATAGAGGAGGGTGGAGCGTCCAGTTTCGTTTGTTTTGCTTCGAATAAGCATTAAAATATAACATGAATATGAAGCGCAGAGACAGCAGCAGTAATATATATATAGAAGAAAGGCTACCAGTAGACGTGATGACAGGCTCGATGTTAGCATGCTTGGAGAGGGCTTCCACGCACTCGTCCTTGTTCATGCAGAAGAGAAGGCACTTCTCTATCAGATGTTGCACCTGTGATCGAGCAAATATATCACATGAAATAACAAGAAAAGGTTGGCCGGCCATTCAAAAAAAAAAAAGATTCCAGGTGTTCATCTCTTAATTATATGGTTAAATTAGTACCATTCGGATGTAGGAAGCTGATGAAGAAGAGTCGCCCATGATCAAAGTAACCACCCGTGAGCACTAATTAACTGACAAACACTAGCTAGCTAGTAGTAAGGCTAGGATGGGAGAGGGGAGAGAGATGATCAGAGGGAAAGGTGAACATGGGAGCAAGGGAGTATAAAAATTAAGAAGCGACGGGGGCGGCGAAGGAAGGAAGGAATGCGAGGAGATCATGAGGGCCAGAGAGTTCACGTGGGAGATGGGAGATGATTGGAGGCGACTGGATGTCGGAGATTTCGTGCCTCCAGCGGACTCTCACCGCGCGGTGCATCGCTGACCAACTTTCACGTGATGGTGGGCCACCGACTCCGACAGCCGCTCCGCAGCGACTCTCAGCGCTGCCGTCCACCGCGACTCCACGTACTATACATCATTGCAGCGTTCAACGTAATATAGAATAGATATAAATATCGCGCTTCCGGGGATCTTTTGCAACCAAGGATTGGTGCCGTACAAATTAGCAGGCTTGCTGTGCTTGTCCGCTAATTTTCGCCATCTTTTATAACAAATTAACCCGCGAACTTAATTAGTTATGATAATAGCATGTTACCATCAAACAAATTATTTGATCCTCAAGCATTATTGTTGATGTGCCAGCCGCATACAATTACAATCAATCCTGACGCGCTCCTTACGTGCAATATCCAGCTAGCATCTCTGTCGCATCTCTATTCGTTAAAATAAATAAATATAAATATAAATAAATAATTTTAAATTTTATTTAAAATCCTACTTACTTTTGTGTAATATTTATAAAATTTTTAAAAAATAAGTAATAATATTATATGGTATTCAATTTATTTATGTATCATTTAATGTTATTTTTTATTCAATAATTATAAATTTTAACTTTATAACTCACATTTTTTTATAAAAAAAGCTGTATAACTTACATTCATCAATTTCACATATACGTATTATTTAAATTAAATAGAAACATAAATTTTTATACACGATGTTAAAAGATATATATAAATATGAATACATTTTTCATCCATCCACAGCCTTGTTTTAATTTGTAGTGCTATATATATATATATATATATATATATATATATATATATAAAGTCATAAATATATTAAAATTAAAGATTTTATAACTTTCATAAGAGATAATATCGTGGTAGCATATGAGATGGTAATTAAATGAAGAGAGCGTGAAGAAAGATACTTTTATACTTAAATCATATGTTAGAAAATTTTATATCTATCCTCATCATGAGTATAACAGTTTGTACTGATACTTAGTTAGATTATAAAATATTCATATCCATCTGGTTGCCGTCGGGATCTGTCCTTCGACTCGGACGCGGTCGGTCTCCTAATCTGGACTTCCTCCTGGGCGGACCTGCACAGAAGTCCTCACGCGAGAGGCGTTGGGTGTGGCCCTACGCGGAAGACCCTTCGACACTCGAGTCAGTGGGGATCGACGATCAACAGAAATGTGGAGAAGGATCTCTCTGGGGAGTCCCTCCAGGGGTGACCAATCGGGAGCTCTGGGGGAGCGCCGACGAGCAGTGAAGGAGAGAGAGAGAATGAGTGAGAGTGAGAGTAGGCCAGGAGCTGTGAGCGCATACCTAAGAGAATCTGGGAATGCCATATTTATAGGCAATCACCTGGATCTTGAGCGCCTTCTGGAAGGTTCGAAGGTTGTTAGGATATGGAAATGATTCGAATCAAGCTGTTGTAAGGCCGGTGGGATCCGTATCTTGTTCGTTGAAGGATCGATGGCTGGGAGAGCTCTTTGATGGCCCGAGATCTGATGAATGCGTAGGTCCCATGCCGTTATTCTAGATCCAAGACCACTCCTCGATATGATTCTTTGTTTCGGATTCTGTTACGCTAGGCCTGGGCTCTCCCGCGTCGGGTTCCATGGAGGTGTGTGTCAAGCCATGGATTGCTCGGCGGAGCCGAGCTATGGAAGCTTGGGGAAGCCGAGCTATGGAAGCTCGGGGAGGCCGAGCTATGGAAGTTCGGGGGGGCCGAGCTATGGAAGTTCGGGGGGGGGGGGGGGCAAGCTATGGGAAGCTCGGGGAGGTCGAGCTATGGGTAGCTTGGACGCCGAGCTATGGGTAGCTCGGGGAAATCGAGCTATGGAAGCTCGGGGAGGTCGAGCTATGGGTAGCTCGGGGAGGCCGAGCTATGGGTAGCTCGGGGAAGCCGAGCTATGGGTAGCTCAGGGGAGAACCGAGCTATGGGTAGCTCGGGGGAAACCGAGCTATGGATTGCTCGGCCCATTGGACCACATTAGTTAGCTCGTTCTTCATGGGCGTAATGTAGCGGGCGGGGGAATGGGGCTGATCTTAGCCCCTTCGCACGGTTATCAACGCAATGACGATTTTACCCCTCAACACATGCCCCCCGCTCCCTAGTTCGAAGCGTAGGTTCGGGCGTAGGGAGTATAGACTTTGGTGGCGCAATCCAAATGGGGGGACGTGTATTTGATAGCCTACGCAATGATGCCCTAATTAATGCTGTGGGGCCATCTTGCCTTTTCGAGGTGGATCCATCGTTCCTTAGGGGCGAAGGCAGCGACTAAGGAAGCGCCACGTAGGAGATCTCGATTTTCACAGTGCCCGTGGTGGCGGTTACGGATGCCTTGGTTGAAACACCTCATCTTCACCCTAAGGCGGTTTTCCTTGGGAAAAACGGAGTCATGGCGGCGCCATCCCTATTTGAAGCGCTCTTTCGCTTTCCCTTGGGAAACTTCGTCTTTCCGTTTTCACAGTGATCTCGCTCAGCGTCTCTTGTGATTGAAGACATGGTGAGTCCGAGTGATCAGGCTTCTGAGGTGACCTTGGCGGACCTGGAGCGGATACGCCGTCTGTACAAGATTCCCCAGGATGCTACCTTGTTGCTTCCGACGGTTGAGGACAGGGTAACATCTAGATTGGGAGACGGAGCGTTCTGCTACGAGGAGAGCTTGAGGGCAGGTCTTAGGTTTCCTCTTCATCCGTTGGTGCGGGAGGTGATGAAGTTCTACAATATATGCTTCACCATGGTGGCTTCCAACAGTTGGCGCAACCTCATTGGGTTCATCTCGTTGTGCAACCGTGTCGGACTGACCACGACCCTCCCGATGTTCAGGGTGTGCTTCAATCTGGTCTCCGGGAGGGCCTCAGAGTGGCCCTACATCGGCCCCCAGAGATCCTTCAAGATGATCTCCGATAATCCATCGTCGATAAAGGAGTGGAAGTCGCGATTCTTCATAGTCGAGGGAAATATCGGCTCGGATTTCCCTCGGGTGTGGGGACAATACGCAAAGGATCCAGAAGCGCATCCGGAGTTAACTGAGTCGGAGAAAAGGGATTTGATCGTGTTGCGCGGTAGTCGAGCGCTTCCAGCCAGTGTCCTTCTATCGGAGGATGCTCTCTTTGCGGCCGGATTGAGCCCCGTCGATCCTCGCGGTGAGTATCACTTCGTGGCCGATAGCTTAATGTAGCTCCATTTTTTATTTTTGTGCAAACTAACAAGCGAATCATATCGCCCCTGCAGCCGAAAGGTCGGCGCTCGCAGACCAAATGAGGGAGGAGATGGGAAAGAGCCGCAGGAGATTCGGCTCCAGCAGCAAGCATCGGGCCGAGAAGAGATCCCGCCCCTCCGATTCCTGCCCTAGGGGGGTCAGGAAAGATGGTGATGATCGGCACTCCTCGTCGCCGCGGGCTGGAAGCATCGGAGTTCCGGCGGCGCATGATCTTTTGGCGCCGGAGGAGGGGCTGTCCGGAGGCGAAGATCGGGATGCCGCAGGGGTTTCGGAGGAGGCTGCTGGAATTTCCTCCCCACATGTTGTTGTTTTGTCCAACGACGGCGAGGGAGCAACGCCGGTTCACTTGGGGGCCCCCATGGATGAGGCAGCTCGGTCCTCCTCGTTGGAGGCCGATAGCTCGGAGAGGTTGGGGGCGACCTCCACCTCGCTCGAAGCGGGAGAAGCGGTTACGGCTGCCGAGATTCAGCCTGGGCTACTGGTGGGAGAGCCAGCAGGCGATGAAGGGGTGGTCGAACCTGTTGAACCATCGATCGAACCTCGCGGGGTGCTCGCTGGTGAGGGGCCTTCCGCCGAGGCACAGGAGGCCCCGGGGGAAGTCGAAGCTCTCGAGGAGTCTGTCGGGGGAATGTTCGAGGAGGTAGAAGCAGAAGAGGGGGAAGAAGGAGATGGAGGGGAAGAAGGAGAAGGAGGGGAGCCGTCGAGCGATGGGGACGTTCGGACCGGGGCTCCCCTCGCCGGAGGCGAAATGCTCAAGGCTCCTCAGATGAGGGCCCTGGTGGAGGAGGCTAGCCAACCGAGGGCCTCATGGGTCGCAGGTTCCCAGATTGGCTCCCCGAGCATAGACTTCCACTCACGTGACTCGGAGGTGAGTGCCATGTTCTCCGCTTTGATGCGGTCTGCGTTCCAAGGGGGAGAGGGTTCCTTGACAGGAGGGAATCATCCGAAGGACCTTGTCGAGATGGCCTTTAGGCACACCGGGGTGCCGAATGAGGCTTTTCTTCTCCCGAGATCGACGATTTTGCCCTTACGAGTATTGCCACGGATTATGCATCTCGGGTAAGTTGTCACGCCGAAGTAGGGTCTTTAGTAATTAGTTTGACTGTATTTTTTATGTGCGCGATCCTTTTTGTAGAATGCCCTGATCATGAGGGCGCTGAAATGGCACTTGCATCTGGTTGTTGGAGCTTGGGCTCGGGCCCGCCAGGAGATCGGTCACCTCAAGGAGAGGGTGGATTCTACAGATAAACTTTCCGAGCCCTGGTGGTCCTTCAGAGGGAGCTCGGGGAGGCTCGCAGGGTTCTTGCAGTTGAGAGGGAAAGAGCCTCTCAACTTGCTACACAGGGCGGTGAGCTTCAAGGCTTCCGCGAGCAGTCCGAGAAGCTCAGTCTGGAGCTATCTCAGACCAAGGCAGAGCATGAGAGCAAGGTCAACTCTATGCAACAGTTCTTTGATAAGAGGTGGGACCAGCTGAAAGCCAGCCACGCCGAAGACAAAAGCAACTGGAGCAAAAGGCTCGAGGAGGAAGAGCATAGATGTCGGCGTCAGCAGGACCACCTCACCCGCCTAAATAAAGAGCTCGCCGACACAAAGGATCGGCTAAAGTGGTCAGATGAACGAGCTGCCCGACTATCTGACGAGCTCGACTTCACCCGTCAAGAAATTGGAGACACCTAGTCCCGGGTGGACGAGCTAGAAGAGAGCCTTCGCCAAAACCAATCGGCTAAGTCTAGGGCTCTCAACAGGGTCCAAGTGTTGGAGGGTGAGCTAGCTCGGCGGGGCGAGCAGGTAGGGCACTATTTGTTTAACCCATTTTGGTTTTCCGGCTTCCGCTTTACTTGGCTTTTTGTCTGCAGTTGAACACGATGGGCCAGGAGTTTCAGGAGCGGTTGGCGGCATTCGGAGAGGAGGCGGCCTCGAGGCACCGAAGGATCTCCGAATTGGAGAAGCAATTAGCCGAGGCAAACGCGCGGGCCTCTTCAGCGGTGGAGGAGTACAAGAACTCTACCGAGTTTACCGACGAACGCAGGACGGCCTGTGTCGATGCATTCCAGCTCGGTGAAGAGGAGGCGCGGGCTAAGGTTGCTCAAACTTATCCTGACGTGGACCTGTCTTGTCTGGAAGCCGAGTATTATGAGACACGCACTCCAGGGGCCGAGGAAGACGAATATGGAGAAATTTCTGATGTCGATCTCGAAGCTGTTCTGGGAGTTGACGTCGCCGATGGGGTATCCCGGTGGGATAATGCCGAGGAGGGGGGACCAAGCGACGCTCCCGCTGGTGCTGTCGCAGGAGACGCCAGGTTTGATCCCAAGTGTTGACCCTTTGGGGGCTCATATGTATTTTCTCTTCCTTTGGTTTTGTAGTTTGACCGGAAATTAATAAACATGTCAGTTGTTTTCATTTTTTTGTCTTCCTTGGAAGACTTCTTGTCTTAAATCTTCGTCCCAATTGCGAGTGCCGCTTGGTTCGTTTTCTGGAAGGAACATCTTGGTCGAGGCCAAGGCATAGGGATAGCCCTGACGAGAGTCAAGTGACAACGCAGCTTGGTACAAAAGGTGGGGGTTGAGAGACGATTTAACTCGGCTTAAGCCGAATGACGCAGTGGTTTGGCCAGGGCCGAAGAATGAAGTGGCTCGGCTAGGGCCGAGGGATGAAGTAGCTCGGCTAGGGCCGAGGGGCAAAATAACTCGGCTAGGGCCAAGGGATAAAATAGCTCGGCTATGGCCGAGGGATGAAGTAGCTCGGCTAGGGCCAAGGGACAGAATGACTCGGCTAGGGTCGAGGGACCAAGCAACTCGGCTAGGGCCGAGGGGTCAAATAGCTCGGCTGGGACCGAGGAACAAAATAGCTCGGCTAGGGCCGAGGGATGAAATAGCTCGGCTAGGGCCGAGGCACAAAATAGCTCGGCTAGGGCCGAGGCACAAAATAGCTCGGCTAGGGCCAAGGGATGAAATAGCTCGGCTAGGGCCGAGATAGTCTGTCTTATCAGTGGCCAAACTGAGATTGCGCCCTCAACGAAAAGAGGGGAGTTTTCCCCCGAACAGGGGGTTTGTCGAACCATCCCTTTATTCTTTTTGGTGAAAAGAGGGTTTTTCCTTCGCATCTATTTATTACCCTTGTCAGCGTTTTGTCTTTTCCGAGGCGGGTCTATTTTCGTTTCACCGAAGTAGGTGGTACGGCTATGCGGCCAGCAAAAGGTCGCCCAGCACTTTCCGACGAACCTCTGCTGTGTCGATCTTTTCCAACGTAGGTCGCTTTGGCGTGTGGTGTAAGAACTCATTTGCCATTGGAGGATGTTGTTTTCGTAGGACGATCCCCCAGATCTGCCTGTATCTGCAAGATTGACGGACGATTTTATGCATTTAAAGCTCGTGATCCGGGATCAGAGGTAATCTTTTGGCATGCGTCATGGCTTGGGCGACGCGCATGGCGCGCATTGGGGGGTGCTATTTTCACTTCAGGAGGCCACGTGGTGGTGTGGGCTTGGCGTTTTGAGTCTCGGGGCTTTCTGATAGCTGTTCCCGGCTCGTCTTCGCCTATATAAAAAGGGGGAAGAGGGCTGTGTTGGGCCATCCCCATGTTTTCTTTTCTGTAAGTTGCAAAGATGCACACGACGCCTGCCTTTCTAGGGCTTAGAGCAGGAGGACCGAGCTTTCCTCCAGTAAGTCGTCGTTGCCCCCCGGACAGCTGGGCTGATGAAGGAGCCGCCGGGGGGTGGCTTGCCCTCAAGAAAGGAGCTCCAAAGATCGTATGGAGAGCGCACAGGGGGTCCGCAGAGATCGCATGGAGAGCGCACATACACGCTTCCTGTGTGACCTTTGCGGTTCACCCCTCGGGACGTAGGGTAGGAAGTCCACGCGTGCTCCCCATGGCTTGCATGAATTTCTCCTCCTCCCCTGGCCCGGATCCCTGGGCTCGTCCGCCTAGGGAATCTTTTGCCATGTGAGGAGGGGGTGATGGTGTGTCGTCCGCTAGTACATTACCTTTCGACTTGGGCAATGGCTAGCTGTACACACTAGATTTGGGGGAGTGCCATGGTGTCAGGGTCCGCGATCTTCCCTCCTACCTCGTCGGAGGGCCCTTCGGTTGGGTGGTTTGGGACAAAAGCCCGTCCACCCTTTCTGATTTCTATGATATCTCGGTTGGGACGCTGAGATATCATTATTAACCGAAGCTGGTCGCAACGGTTGGGCCGTGTCGCTCGTTCATTATCAGCTCGAGCTGACTGGTTCGTGGCTTGCCTGATTTGTTGGACCGGATGCCGAAGCATCATTATCGCCCGAAGCTGCTTTGGAGCAATTTGCCCGAGTTATGTACCCGTTTTTATTTCATGCATTTCAATGTACTTGCAATGCCTCTCAGGCAGTTGTACTTGGTTTCGATGGTAATAAAATAAAGAAAGTTTTGTTCTTTCTCTAGTTTTTGTCTCTTTTGTGCCGAGAGTTGTTGTTGGCAATGAAACGAGGCGTAGGGATATCGTTCGTTCTTGGCTGAGGATTCCGCGCTATCCGACCTAGTCGGGGTTCATAAGCTGCCCGAATTCAGACGGAACCCTGGAGATTGTTCGGCAGTGGAACATATTCCTTAACTTTGGCCGAAGCTCAGAGATTTATTACTCGGCCTTGCCGAGGTCCGGAGATTTATGGCTCGGCCCTACTGAGGTTCGGAGATTTATGGCTCGGAGGGATGACTTGGTCGCCACCGAGACTCATGATGTTTGGTTCCTGTGAGATTCGCGTGGAGCGCCAAGGCGGAACGGGCGGTGCATGGGTACGCCCAACATTTATGATTTGGCTACTTCCGAGGGAAACGAGTCAGCGTCAGGTGCTGACGCTTTTTCTTTTTCATATTTTCCAAGGGCGGCCGATTTAAGGCAATACGGAGGAGTTTCGAGGGCATTTATTGCGCGAGGGCCCGGCAGATCGGGAGGAACCCAATTTCTAGAGAAGGAGGGGGGTTCCCGAGTAACTTCGTCGACATTTACCGATACCCGTCGGGAGGGGGCATGGCCCTTCGGGTCCTGTGGTCGCCAGCTAAAGTGGCGACACGTGGAAAATTCTCATGGGTCAGTATTTATGACCCGACTGATCGAGATACTCGCTTGAGGGGTATAAAGATGGACGAGAGGGATGCCAGCGTTCATCATCCTTTTGGTTAGCCTCTCAACAGCTCCCGATATGGCTTCTCAGGGTGGAGAGCAATCGTCCAATGAATCTGGTGTAGTTAACGGCGATCGTGGGGGCTCCCAGGGGAGCCGTTCCGTCGTGATGGTCAATGGCATGGCCTTGGTGTCAGCCTTCGTAAGCCACGAGTAGCTTGAGAAGGCGGTCGAGGAGTATCTCATCGTTTCCACGAGGGAGGTCGAGGCCCTTCGCCGGGTCATAGACCAGGAGAAGGGGCAAATCACATCGCTCCACCAACGAGTTGCCGAGCTGTCCCGGTGTGTGGAAGACTTGACAGCTCCTGGTGGGAGACGTTAGGCCTCTGCGAAGGCCATTTTTCTTTCTTTTCTGTACTTTTTTTTCTTTCCAATAAATAAATAAAGAAAAAGGTCTTTTTTGGTAGTTTCTTGCTCTTTGATGATATCGTCGTTCAGTTCATAAAAGAGGAAAAACCGCTCATTTCTGTTTGAACCGATGGGGGACCTAGGTGGTCCCGTGGGCTTACGCACTAAGTCATGGTCTCGTTTGCGGAGCGAGACAGGCGTTTGGGCGGTAAGATTTATGGATATCGTCTAGGGATTTAGCTGTAGGGGGGATTCCCCGATTTTGTCTGGATTTCGTGGGCAGCCATGTAGGGCCTGCCGAGGCCTTTAGGGATTTGCTAAAGGCGCAGACTTTGTGTCTGTTGGCATTTTTACACGGTGTGTATTTTTCAAACTGGCCGAAGTTCTGGGGACTGTTCGGAAGTCCTTCGGCTTTAATCGAGGTTTGTGTGCTTCGGTTTTTGCCGGGGCTTTATGCACTCCGATTTTAGCTGGAGCTTTAGAATTCGTCGCTAGGCCCAACCGAGATTCGGAGACTTGTTACTCGGCCCAGCCGAGGTTCAGAGATCAGTTGCTCAGCCCAGCCGAGGTTCGGAGACTTGATGCTCGGCCCAGCCGAGGTTCAGAGAATAGTTGCTCGGCCCAGCCGAGGTTCGGAGAATTATTGCTCGGCCCAGCCGAGGTTCGAAGAACTGTTGCTCGACCCTGCCGAGGTTCGGAGAACTGTTGCTCGGCCCTGCCGAGGTTCGGAGAACTGTTGCTCGGCCCAGCCGAGGTTCGGAGAACTGTTGCTCGGCCCAGCTGAGGTTCGAAGAATTATTGCTCGACTCTACCGAGGTTCGAAGATTCCCTGTTTAAATAGGTAACTCGGTCGTGCCGAGGATTGGTAAGTAGCATCTGTTTCTTTTCATAATTTTTGGTGATATAATTTGTGGTGATTTTATGTCATAAATTATAAAACAAGTACCGACAAAAATTTAAGAAGGCGAGCCTGTAGAGGGCATACCCTACTAATGATACTTGCAGAGATTGTCCGAATTTCACGTCCGAGGGATGGATCTTCCACTTAGATCTTGCAGCTTGTAGGTCCCAGGTCCGATGATCTCCGCTACTTGGTAAGGGCCTTCCCAGTTTGGGGCCAGCTTTCCTTGCTCCAGTGGTTTGGAGACAGATGCTTTCCGGAGAACGAGGTCGCCAGGAGAGAAGGCTTTCCCTTTGACTCTGGAGGCATGGTAGTGGGCCACTCTTTGCTGGTAGGCAGCCATTCTGATCTGAGCTTTTTCTCTGATCTCCTCTACTAGGTCAAGGTTGGTGTGGAGCTGCTCATCGCTGGCTTCCTCCGAGTAGCTTTCCACCCACAGAGAAGGGAGCCCTATCTTCACGGGGATGACGGCCTCTAGACCGAAGGCCATTCGGAATGGGGTTTCACCTGTGGGTACTCTCGGGGTGGTGCGGTAGGCCCACAGGACATGGTGCAATTCGTCTGCCCACTTGCCTCGGGCTCTGGAGAGTCGAGCTTTGATCCCTTGAAGCAAGGTCCGGTTGGTTACTTCGGCTCTCCGTTGGCCTGTGGATGCCCGACTGAGGTAAGGTGGTGGTGGATCCCGTGCTCCTCGCAGAGCTGACGAAATTTTAGATTATCGAATTGTCTGCCGTTGTCAGTGATGATGGTGTACGGGAGGCCGAAGTGGCAGATGATAGACTTCCATACGAAGTCCTTGGCCCGAGCCTCAGTTATTTGTGCAACTGCCTCCGCCTCGACCCACTTAATGAAGTAATCGATGGTAACAAACAAGAATTTCCGTTGCCCCGTGGCGAGCGGAAACGGACCGTGAATGTCCATCCCCCACTTGGCAAAGGGCCAGGCGGAGGAAATGGGGACCAAGCTGGCGAAGGGGAGACTCTGAATACTAGAGTGTCTTTGGCATGGGTCGCAAGCTCGAACAAGGTCGTCTGCATCCTTCTGCATGGTCGATAAATAGTAACCTTGACGCAGTACCTTGTGGCACAGGGATCGGCTTCCCAAATGGTTGCCACAAATCCCCTCGTGCACCTCCCGAAGGGCATAATCAGCTTCAGATGGGCGGAGGCATCTAAGCAACGGCATGGAGAAGGACCGCTTGTAGAGCTGGTCATCAATTAGCACATAGTGGGTGGCTTGCAGTTTTAGCCTTCTAGCTTCCCTTCGATCGGTCGGGAGCGACCCTTCTTTAAGGTACTTCAGGATGGGGTCGAACCATGATGGTTCAGCCTCAACTTGCATCACTCGATCAGCTTCCGCGATACTAGGCCTCTCCAAGGTCTCCAGGTGGAATTTTTGTTCGGCATCCATTAACTCCACGGTCACTAGCCGAGACAGCAGGTCGGCACGGGCATTTTCAGATCTAGGAATATGAATGATCTCAAATTCAGGGAAATGGAAGAGTAGGCTCCGCACCTCTTGGAGATATCGGATCATGTTCGGTTCCCGAGCCTCAAACTCCCCTCGCACGTGACCTTCTACCAGCTGGGAGTCGGTGAAGGCATTCAATTTCTTCACCTTAAGGCTGTGGGCGATCCGGAGACCGGCCAACAGGGCTTCGTACTCAGCTTCGTTGTAGGAGGCTAGGAAGGAGAAGCGGACACCATACTCAAAAGTTGCCCCCTTCGGGCTGGTGAGGGCCAAGCCCGCTCCAGAGCGATGAGCGTTGGATGACCCGTCGACATGGAGGAGCCACCGGGCGCCAAGTTTTGGTTTCTCGGGGGAGTCAGGGGTGGAGCCATCCTCCGGGATGGTACATTCGAGGAGGAAGTCGGCTAGCACCTGAGCTTTGATGGCCGGGCGAGGCTGAAATCGGATGTCGTGCTCGCTCAGCTCGACGGCCCATTTAGTCATTCACCCTGATGTTTCCGGGCGGTGGACCACCGCCTTGATAGGTTGGTCAGTCAGGACCGTCACAGAATGCGCCTGGAAGTATGGCCGCAACTTCCGAACAGAGGTGATCAAGGCCAACACCATCTTCTCAATCTGGCTATACCTCGTCTCTGTGTCACGGAGCAGTTTGCTGACATAATAAATCGGCTTCTCGGCCTTGTTTTCTTCTCTGACCAGCACCGAACAAACGACACCTTCCGAGACAGCCAGATATAGGAACAATGTCTCCGCAGGATTTGGACTGCTGAGGAGTCGGGGAGAGTCGAGGTACTTCTTGAGGTCTTCAAATGATTTTTGGCATTCAGAAGTCCATTGGAAATTTTTAGCCGACCGGAGAGTTTTGAAGAAGGGGAGGCATCTTTCGGCAGAGCGCGCCATGAAGCAGTTAAGGGCCGCTATCCTTCCGGTTAGGCGCTGGAGTTCTTTAATTGACGCCGGGGGTGCCATCTGCTGGAGAGCTTGAATCTTCTGGGGGTTAGCTTCAATACCCCACTGGGAGACCATGAAGCCGAGGAACTTCCCAGAGTTAATGCCGAAGGCGCACTTAGTCGGATTGAGCTTCATCTGATATTTGCGAGTGTCGCAAAGCTCTCCGAGAGATCCTTGACGTGCTGTGATGCTTCTTTGCTTTTGACCAGCATGTCGTCGACGTATACCTCCATGTTCCGGCCGATTTGTTCCTTGAATACTTTGTTGACCAGCCTTTGGTAGGTGGCTCCTGCATTTTTAAGACCGAAAGGCATAACACGGTAACAGTAAGTACCTCGGTCGGTTATGAAGGTGGTGTTTTCCTCATCTTCGGGGCCATTCGGATCTGGTTGTAGCCGGAGTAGGCATCCATGAATGTCAGCATTTGATGACCCGAGGTGGCATCCACAAGTTGATCAATCCGGGGGAGAGGGAAGCTGTCCTTCGGCATGCTTTGTTGAGGTCGGTGAAGTCGATGCAGATCCGCCACTTGCCGTTCGAATTCTTCACCATGACGACATTTGACAGCCAATTTGGGTAATTTATCTCCCGGATGAAGTTCGCCTTGATGAGTTTATCGACCTCCTCTTCAATAGCTCTCTGCCATTCTGGGGCAAAGCTCCTCTTTTTTTGCTTGATGGGCCAGTACATCTCGTCCATGTTAAGGCGGTGGACGAGAACTTTGGGGCTGATTCCTGGCATGTCGGAGGCAGACCAGGCGAAGACATCGGCATTGCTTCAGAGAAATTCGATCAGCTCCCGCCGAGATTTGCCTTTCAGCAATGACCCGATCTTTATGGCTCGGTCGGGACGAGCCTCGTCCAGTGATACTTCCTCCAGTTCCTCGGCTGGTTCCCCCCGTTGCTCGGCGAAGTCCTCCCGAGCGTCCAGCCCATCAACTTCAGGCATTCTGGACTGAAGGCTGGTGAAAAACACTTCCGAGCCATAGTTTGGCTTTCTCAGACGACACCAATTCCTTGCCCGGCGGGGAATTTCATTGATAGGTGCGGGATGGAGACAACGACTTTGAGAGACATCTGGCCGGGTCTTCCAAATATGGCAATGTAGGGCGACCTGAGCTTAGTCACTAGGAAGTCCGTGTGAATAGTGGCCACAAGGGGCCATGTTCCTGCCCGAACCGTTAAGGTTACGACCCCTTTCGGGATGATAACATCGCCGGTAAACCCCATTAGGGTGGAGTCCATGGCTCGGAGGTTTTCCATGAGCAATCTCATCTTGGCAAACACATCAAGGTACAAAACATTCATAGAGCTTCCACTATCAAAAGGATCCGGCTTACATCGTAGTTATTTAAATTGAGGGATACAACCAGTGTGTCGTCATGTGGGAACTGTATCCCTTGGAGATCATCATCGGAGAAGGAGAGCTCACCCGTTCGTGCTCTCTTTGGCACCGAGCCTTCATCATCATTTCTAGAGCTCGAGCCGCCGACCTCTTCAATCATGTTAATGTGGCTGATCACGGGTGGATTGGGAGGAGGAGGAGGCTGCTGAGGCTCAGGCTAGCGGTCACCTCCTTGTCCTGGCTTAGGTGCCCTCCTGAACTGGTTCAGTCGGCCCCGCTGGATCAGCCTTTCAATTTTGTTCTTTAGCTGCCAGCATTCCTAGTGTCGTGGCCGTGCTCCCAATGATAGCGGCAGTATTTGGTGGGATCCCTTCGAGTTGGGTTCCCTCGGAGAGGGGCTGGCCGGGGGAGCTGGCGCTCTATCTCCATGAGGATTTGCGCCTTGGGTACAGTTAGTGGGGTGTGCCGATCAAATCGCCTGGGTGGGCTCCGGGAGCGATTTCTTGGCGGCGGCAGGGGAGCTCTTTGGCGGCGAGGTGGGCTCGGCTGACGGATCGGTCGGTGCTTGTCTGAGCCTTTAAGCTCTCTCTTCTTTGCCAGCTCAGCGCGGGCAGCTCTTCGTGATTCCTTGACCCTGGCGTATTTGTCTGCCAAGGCCATCATATCGGAGAGGTTCGGGGGGTGGCTGACTTCCATCGCCAGGTAGAAGTCGCTCTCCTTCAAAACTCCCCCCACCAAGGCGGACATAGCCACCTCATGATTAAGGTGGTCCACCTCCAGCATGGCCTTGTTGAAACGGCCAAGTAATTTCTCAAGGACTCCCCCTCTCTCTGCTTAACTTCAGAGAGGGAGTCGGACCTTCGTTGGTGACGGCGGCTACTGACGAACTGGCCAATAAAAAGATGGCTCAGCTCGTCGAATGAATCAACGGAACCTGGTTTCAAGGCGTTGAACCAGGTTCGGACAAATCCTCTGAGGGTGGAAGGGAAGGCGCCGCAGAGGATCGCGTCTGATGCTCCGTGGAACATCATTATTGATCGGAAGCTACTGAGATGATCGTCCAGATCAGAAGAGCCATGGTAGGGCTCGATGGCGGGTAGCTTAACATGGGTGGGAATCACTTCCTCCATGATCCCTTTGGAGAAAGGGATGCCCTGCTCTACCTTGGGCTAAGGCGGATGGGCCTGCTTGGCGGCGTCCAGCTCCCGACGCATCTCCCAGATTTATCGACGGATCTCCTCTTCAGATGTAAGAGGAGGAGCTGGGCGAGGAGAGCACGGGGACGGCGTCGAATCATGGCGGGAGGACACCGGGGAGAGGGACCGGGCCTGCCGAGATCTGGGAGGATCCCTGTTGTAGCAACCTCGCGGGACTGGTTTGTCCCCCTTGGGTCGGTGCAGGGGGTCCGCGGCTCCATGCGGATCAGAAGAGGAGGTGGCCGGAGAGAAAGGGGCAGCGTCTTCCTCAGGGAGGCGTGGAGCATGGGCAGTTGCGAGGCGCTCCTGAACCAGATGGGTCAGGGCTTGGACCTGCTGGACCAGTGTGGCGAACTAGTCCTGGGTCACCGGGATGGCTGGCGGCGATGGGGTCTCGATGGGTGGTGGCTGCGGCGCCACGCTGCTTATCGGATCAGGTCTCTGGGAGGCGACCTGGTCCTGGGCTTCAGAAGTTGCCCTTCTCCGATTAGCCATTTGAGAGGTTCTCTACCGGATCGAGATCCTTGTCTCCTTTCTTCAAGTTTTAATGGGACTTGAGGGCCCTTCCTCTAGCGCCAATCTGTTGCCGCCGGGATCTGTCCTCCGACTCGGGCGCGGTCGGTCTCCTGATCTGGGCTTCCTCCTGGGCGGACATGCACAGAAGTCCTCACGCGAGAGGCGTTGGGTGTGGCCCTCAGCGGAAGACCCTCCGATGCTCGAGTCAGTGGGGATCGACGATCAACAAAAATATGGAGAAGGATCTCTCTGGGGAGTCCCTCCAGGGGTGGCCAATCGGGAGCTCTAGGGGAGCACCGACGAGCAGTGAAGGAGAGAGAGAGAATGAGTGAGAGTGAGAGTAGGCCAGGAGCTGTGAGCGCATACCTGAGAGAATCTAGGAATGTCATATTTATAGGCAATCACCTGGATGTTGAGCGCCTTCTAGAAGGTTCGAAGGTTGTTAGGATACGGATATGATTCGAATCAAGCTGTTGTAAGGCCGGTGGGATCCGTATCTTGTTCGTTGAAGGATCGACGGCTGGGAGAGCTCTTTGATGGCCCGAGATATGATGAATGCGTAGGTCCCAGGCCGTTATTCTAGATCCTAGACCACTCCTCGATATATTCTTTGTTTGGGATTCTGTTACGCTAGGCCTGGGCTCTCCCGCATCGGGTTCCATGGAGGTGTGTGTCGAGCCATGGATTGCTCAGCAGAGCCGAGCTATGGAAGCTTGGGAAGGCCAAGCTATGGAAGCTCGGAGGAGCCGAGCTATGGGAAGCTCGGAAAGGCCGGGCTATGAAAGCTCGGGGGGCCGAGCTATGGGTAGCTCGGGGAGGCCGAGCAATGGGTAGCTTGGGGAAATCGAGCTATGGGTAGCTCGAGGAAGCCGAGCTATGGAAGCTCAGGGAGGTCGAGCTATGGGTAGCTCGGGGAGGCCGAGCTATGGGTAGCTCGGGGAGAACCGAGCTATGGGTAGCTCGGGGGAACCGAGCTAGGGATTGCTCGGCCCATTGGACCACATTAGTTAGCTCGTTCTTCATGGGCGTAATGTAGCGGGCGGGGGAATGTGGCTGATCTTAGCCCCTTCGCACGATTATCAACGCAATAACGATTTTACCCCTCAATACATCTCATTATTTATACCTACCATATATTCTTATACATTTTGTTTTTATTTTTTATTTTTAAATTCTTTTTCTTCAAATTAACTTCAAATTCAAGCAGGCCTAAATGTAATTAAGTTTTTTTTCCCTTTCAATTTTATTCTGGATAAATGGAACAAAAATTTTGATTTATGGCTATTCATAAAATTTTCCATTAAAAATTTATAATTATATTAATAATTAAGAATAATAAATTAAATTTGCAAATAGGTATAATGGCTATGAGCGGGCCACGGCCAGACGGGATATATCTTCGCGTCCAAACCGGTCGGAGTTCGCCGGTTCGCGTCTCTTCTCCCAACCCCCGGCTACCTCATTGCGCTGCTATTGGTCATAGCCTGGTCCACGTAGAGCAATCCAGAGGTCCACTTCTCTGTTGTCCTCCTGTGCCCCGGGTTGCCGTCGAAGCCCTGGCATCAAGGACGACGGCAGCCGGCAGCTCCCAAGCCAAGTAAAGCCACACGGCCAGGCCCCACGGCCGCCGACGGCGACAAAGACGGGGACTGCCATCACGTCGTTCTCGGGCCCGTCCCAGTTGAATCTCAATCTAGCGATGGCTGCTTATCTTATCGTTTAGTGACATACGTTCTCCATCTCTTTCACGACAGAGGCACCATCCTCTGTGAAAAGGTTCTTGAAAAGGGCCAGCGAACAGCCATTTCAACAAATCACCTCCCCCACAACGAAACACTTTGCCGGACAGTCCACGTGTGAGGCAGTTGCAACTGGGTGCATCAGTTGCCGCGCTCGCGCTGCCTGCCAAAGAAAGTTGCATCGGATTACACAGCATGATCTGTCAACCAATGATTGGAGGAGATTCCTACGTCTCATCCGAACGTTTAAACGTACTGCGGGCGGGGTGAGTTGGGTCCTGAGGAGTGGAACTCGTTCAGCAATTGCATCTGGGAATTAAGGGTACGTATGTTTTAACGAAGTGTTCTCTAGCATAGTTGAGTTCAGTTGGCAAGAATTAGTGGATTTCTTTGCACCTCTGCAAAGAAAATTGATTGACTACAAAGCAAAGTTATTTTTGCTGATGTAAAGTGCTTGGTTTGCATAATATTGTTTATGGTTTCATGGCCTGCGACCGTTTACGAGATGGCAACATGGTTCAAGTGCTTCTTATCTGGATGATGTATCTGGGTGACAAGTACTGCTTTCGAAGGCTCTGCGACTTGTTAGGTTTGAAAATGATTAGTTTGCACCTCACAGGCTTCCTTTCTAAAGTTGTTAAGAAATTTGGTGCCAATGGTCTTGTATGGTACGTATCAAGGCCCCCTGCCATGATCCTTGCCGTTAACTGGCAGAATAATCTTGATGTAAAAAAGCTCTGTTAGCAGAGTGTAATACGACATTAAGCTTGACGTTGTGCATCTCATAATGATATAGATGCTACCGGAAATGTTTCATCAATTGGAATTTGACCATCACCTTTGATATCAATATAGATTAGTGCAACCATAAACGAATGCGAGGGGATAAATTAAATAAATAAATAAATAACTAGAGAGATATATACAAGCTCCACCCCAGGAATAATGCACAAAACATCATGGATAAGTCTCTGTGTAGCATGCGAGTTCCTTACCTTCCCCTGAACTGGAGTGCAAGATAAACAAGGTAAGAGAGAGCATAATACACAAGGCTAATTGCCTAACGTCATAGATCAGAAGTCACGACTCTGGCAACACCGTTTGAACCCAATATAGCATGTGAGATGATCGAAAGGGTGCTGATAAACAACATCGTTAACTCGTCGTTGTGCTGTGGAGTTCGTGGATCAGCAAACGATTGAATGAAGGTGGAGAAGAGGCGGGATAAAATACATCGCAAGGGCTTCAGGTCTGCAGGAGGAGTCACGTGCGAAGCAGCAGAGGGAAAAGGGAAATATTTTTAGTCCCACATCGGGCAGAGAAGAACACCGCACATGCTGCGGTTTCATAAGACAACTCTAGGGTCGGTGGTACGAAACCACGCAGCTGCGCGGTGGCCACAGAGCGAACTATTCTTTCGCCTTTTACTAAAGAATACCGTGTGCCCGCCGCTTAAAGCAGCATACGCCCATTTTTGGAGGGTCTCCTTCTTTTGGAGGTGGACCTTACAAGTTAATCTTAAGTCTTTTAATCTTTAAAAGGGATGAAGCCGAGCTTATCTGGTAAGTTATGTATGCTGCCCTCTCAATCAATGTTTTTGCTTCCCTTAAGCTTTTTTTTAAATTAAATCATAATTAGTTACTTTTGGTATCATCAAAAGGATAAAGAATTAATTATTATACAAAACTACCCTACTGACATTTTAGATTTTATTATTATTTATTTATAAAAAGTAGATTTTATTATTATTTATTTATTAAAAAGTAGAGGGGAAGACATTCTGTAAGTTCGCCATTTGAAACAATCTTAAGTGTTTAAAGGGATGAAGCGGAGCTTATCTCATAAATATATATGCTGGCCTCTCAATTAATATTTTTGCTTACCTTCAGCTTTTCTTTTTTTTATTAAATCATAATTAGTTACTTTTGAAATCATCAAAATGATAAAGAATTAATTATTGTACAAAACTACCCTAATGACATTTTAGATTTTATTATTATTTATTTATTAAAAAATAGAGGGGAAAACATTCTATAAGTTCGCCATTTGAAACATGATGGCATCAATTTATGATCACATCCTTCCATGCCTCTTTTGCCTTGATATAGGCTTGTAAGAGAATCCTTTGAGTCACTCTACCATATGTGATCCACACAAAGTTCATCAATATGGAACCATTTCACTACCCTAATGTTTAGCCTAAAGGTTTGGCTTTGATTAAAACATAAAATTGCATTAGTTTTGGGCATATCAAATATATGCGAAATAGATATGAATATAATTAGGGATGAAGATAGAATTTTTTTACTAAAGGAAGCATATATTATTGAAAATGAAAGAAATGTATTTATCTAATTAGTTTAAGAATTTATTTATATCAATAAATCATAAATATTAAAATTTTAACTTTAGGATATGAACATTAGAAATGTTATTTCAAGATATATTTTGATCAACAAGCTAAATAAAATTTATTAATAATGGAGCTACAATTTGCATTCTTTTAAAAAATATGTTCTTTATTTACCATTTGTGTTCTCATTAATTTATCTTTATTAGGCTAATAATTTTAAAGCCATATCAATACTGTATAAATTTAATAAATAATTGATTTTGAACATGCATTGCTCTAAAATAATAATAATGTACAGAATTAAAAATTCACAATTGAAATCAATAACAACATCTAATGACATATATATGGCTAATAATTAATTTATATTTTTTGCAAAAAAATATTAGAGATCAAAAGTTTTATTATGCCTCAAATTTTCTTATGGATGGCAAATTTTATGGTATATGCGGATTTGAATGTTTCCATTAAATAAGAATATCTTGAAAAGATTATAGTTATAACAGAAATCAAATAATTGATATGAAGAGATTTTGAAATTATCTATTATTTAGAAAAGAATAGAGGAGCTGGACCAACTTTTATTACTTAGAATATTTTTAAGGGGCTAAAATAAAATTAATAGGAGGTTAAACAAAATCTTTAAGAAGATTCTTCTCTAGGTGTTGACAAAAGGAGGCATGGCTCCTATGTCCCAACTTAAATTGCTCCCAAGTACAATTATATAACAATTGATTATAGTTTTTTCTCCTTGCATTAATATAGCAATGGTGGCACTCATAATCATGATTGGTATACTTTTGTGCTGCTTTATTAGTGATTATGTGGTAGTTAGAGTTTTTAATTATTATCAATAATGTATGAAAGTTAATTAGTTTGGTTGTTAAAATACTTAGAGGATAGTGCTATTTCGATTTGGCGTCTCAGTATTAGAGGATAATGGTAAATAATTTGGGTTTCAATTCTTGCTATAGATGATGGGTCGGTGGGTTTGGTAGGGTAACCCTCTCCCTATTTTCATAAAAAAATAAAAATAAAAACATGAGTGACCTTGTAAGGATAGGAAAAAGTTGACAGGAGAGATGGAGAAGGGCTTCATGCCATTGTGCAGCCCAGCCCATGATTAGCCATTTGGAGACAAGGAAAACACTTTGTACACCGGCCCCGGTGCAGCAACGCTGATGTGGGCTGCACCGCGTCTTCCTATTGGTCCACGTGGATCCGACGTGGATGACCTGACAGGCGGTATGACTGGGCTTTGACGTAACGTTCTGAACGTGACGGACATTTAATGCTGTTAGCTTTTTTTTTAAATTTTCGTGCGACGAAAATGCCCTTTAGCGTCATTTTACGTTTTATATCATCTGTGCAGGAAGAACTCTGTTTCTTCCAGCTTAGAGGCTGAAAATACTTCAGCTACTGGACTGAAAAACCTTGATACTGGAGTCTGTGTAAAAAAACTTATGGAGGATATGTCAGCCGCAGCAAGTAAGAACTCTTTCTTCCCACTTCTTTATTACATCAACAGTTTTTTTCTGGTTAAAGTTAGTTAATGCGTTTAATGCGCGGGTAACTACCTTAGAACGAAATAGTTATGACACTCTGAGAGTCATAACTGTTTTGTAAATATTTCAGCTTTGAAAGTCTGGTCGACAGGAAATATTTCAGCTTAGAGGTTGAAAAACCTGGCTACTGGAGTCTACTGGAGGCTTCAAATATAAAAGTTTATCCAATGAGATTTTCCTTGCCAAAACCTCACGTAGACGTTCGCTTCTCTCTCTGAATTTGGCCAGGTCTGTAAGATTTTCGTTATCTCTTCGTCAATTGCTTTTAAAAAGCTCCTTTTTTCCTCCATCTGCTTGGGAATGCTAGTCATGTTCCTCCATTTGTTTTCCTGTCATTACTTTCGAAGATCAAATCGGAGTCTCGAGAAAGATGTGTCTGAGCCTATTAAAAGCAATTGACGAAGAGAAAGATTTTCGTTATCTCTTCGTCAATTGCTTTTAAAAAGCTCCTTTTTTTCTCCATCTGCTTGGGAATGCTAGTCATGTTCCTCCATTTGTTTTCCTGTCATTACTTTCGAAGATCAAATCGGAGTCTCGAGGGCGTATGTTCGTGCTCAACTGAATTTCATCTGTGCTAGAATAACTCTCTTTCTTTCCTCCCCCCCTCGCTCTGAGAGTCCGGATGGTAAGGAATCCCCGCGACACCCTAGTTCGAATTCGGCCGTAAATCCTTCGCGACACCCCAGATGAAAACCCACGACACCCTAGCTTTAGGGCGACGACACCCGTCTTATAAATGTGCACATAGAGAGAACCCGACGACACTCTAATTGAATTCGGCAAAAATCAATCGCGACACCCCAGTTGAAATCTCACGACACCCTAGCTCTAACGACGACACCCGTGCTTAAAAAGACCACGGAGATAATCCCCGCGACACCCTAGTTCGAATTCGACCGTAAATCCTTCGCGACACCCAGATGAAATCCCACGACACCCTAGCTCTAGGGAGACGACACCCGTCTTATAAATGACCACATACAGAGAAATCGGCGACACCCTAATTGAATTCGGCAGAAAATCAAACGCGACACCCCAGTTGAAATCTCACGACACCCTAGCTCTGGGGCGACGACACCCGTCTTATAAATGACCACCTAGAGAGAACCCGGCGACACCCTACTTCGAATTCTGCCGTTAATCCTTCGCGACACCCTAGTTGAAATCCCACGACACCCTAGCTCTAGGGCGACGACACCCGTATTATAAATGACCACATAGAGAGAACCCGGCGACACCCTAATTGAATTCGGCAGAAAATCAATCGCGACACCCCAGTTGAATCTCACGACACCCTAGCTCTGGGGCGACGACACCCGTCTTATAAATGACCACATAGAGAGAACCCGGCGACACCCTACTTCGAATTCTGCCGTTAATCCTTCGCAACACCCTAGTTGAAATCCCACGACACCCTAGCTCTAGGGAGACGACACCCGTTCTTTAAACAGACCACGGAGATAATCCCGACACCCTAGTTCGAATTCGGCCGTTAATCCTTCGCGACACCCCAGTTGAAATCCCACGACACCCTAGCTCTAGGGCGACGACACCCGTATTATAAATGACCACATACAGAGAAATCGGCGACACCCTAATTGAATTCGGCAGAAATCAATCGCGACACCCCAGTTGAAATCTCACGACACCTAGCTCTAACGAGACGACACCCGTGCTTGAACAAGAGACCACGGAGATAATCCCCGCGACACCCTAGTTTGAATTCGGCCGTAAATCCTTCGCGACACCCCAGATGAAATCCCACGACACCCTAGCTTTAGGGCGACGACACCCGTCTTATAAATGTGCACATAGAGAGAACCCGGCGACACCTAATTGAATTCGGCAGAAAATCAATCGCGACACCCCAGTTGAAATCTCACGACACCCTAGCTCTAACGAGACGACACCCGTGCTTGAACAAGAGACCACGGAGATAATCCCCGCGACACCCTAGTTCGAATTCGGCCGTAAATCCTTCGCGACACCCCAGATGAAATCCCACGACACCCTAGCTCTAGGGCGACGATGACACCTTGACACCCTAATTGAATTCGGCAGGCGACACCCCAGTTGACGACACCCCAAAATTGACGACACCCAAATCTGACGACACCCGTGCTTAGAACTGATCACGGAGGCGAGAAGGCCCGCGACAACCAAGTTACTAAAATTTAATTTTATTTATCAAAAAAAAAAATACATTAGCCCTACTGGGGCTTGTCTCCTTCAGTCGCTGCGTCGGCGATCTGACGCTGGAGGGACGCTACTTTCCCCTCCAGGTGGCTATTGGCCCGACGCAGGACCTCTGTCTCTTTTGTTGAAACGGCCAGGTATTCCTCGGCCGCCTTGATGAGTCGCTCGCTGCTTGCGTGCGACTCAGCATAAACCTCCGCGTCGATGGTGACGGTTGGGCGGCTGCCATGGCTGCCAGTAGATCTCACCTCGCCTCTGGAAGCCATCTTGTGGTCAGTTCAAGCTGGAAAGGTGAGTAACGATGGCATTCCCCCATCCTTATTTAAGGTTCTCCTGGCGGGTGTTTCGATTGCCATGCGCCACCATCTCAGTGGTTGTTCACAGGAATCGAATCGGTGCGCCACCACGCCCCGCCCTCCACGTTGAGTTTCGAGGGATGGGGAACAGAACAGAGTTTCGGGAAGCAAACCGTCGAAGTTTAACGTCGTCCCAAGAGAAAATTCACGACACCCAAGGATGATTTGGATTTCGGCCGAAACTCCTTCGCGACACCCATGTTGAAAGCTCACGACACCCTAGCTTTAAGGCGACGACACCCGTGCGTCGAACTGATCACAGAGAGAACCCCCGCGACACCCCTTCTCGAATTCGGCCGAAACTCCCTCGTGACACCCCAGTTGTAAACTCACGACACCCTAGCTTTAAGGGGACGACACCCATGCATTAACAGTGAACCCACGGGTGTCGTCGCCATAAAGCTAGGGTGTCGTGAGGGAGTTTCGAATTCGACAAAGGGGTGTCGCGGGGGTTCTCTTCGTGATCAGTTCTAAGCACGGGTGTCGTCGCCTTAAAGCTAGGGTGTCGTGAGCTTTCAACAGGGGTGTCGCAAAAGAGTTTCGGCCGAAATCCAACTCATCCCTGGGATGTCTCGGGGATTCTCTCCGTGTTCAGTTCTAAGCACGGGTGTCGAAGCATTGATGCGAGGGTGTCGTGAGCTTTCAAGTGGGGTGTCGCGAAGGAGTTTCGGCCGAAATCCAAATCATCCTTGGGTGTCGTGAATTTTCTCTTGGGACGACGTTAAACTTACGACGGTTTGCTTCCCGAAACTCTGTTCTGTTCCCCATCCCTCGAAACTCAACGTGGAGGGCGGGGCGTGGTGGCGCACCGATTCGATTCCTGTGAACAACGACTGAGATGGTGGCGCGTGGCAATCGAAACACCCGCCAGGGAACCTTAAATAAGGATGGGGGAATGCCATCGTTACTCACCTTTCCAGCTTGAACTGACCACAAGATGGCTTCCAGAGGCGAGGTGAGATCTACTGGCAGCCATGGCAGCCGCGCCAACCGTCACCATCGACGCGGAGGTTTATGCTGAGTCGCACGCAATCAGCGAGCGACTCAGGCTGGCGGCCGAGGAATACCAGGCCGTTTCAACAAAAGAGATAGAGGTCCTGCGTCGGGCCAATAGCCACCTGGAGGGGAAAGTAGCGTCCCTCCAGCGCCAGATCGCCGACGCAGCGACCGAAGGAGACAAGCCCCAGTGAGGGCTAATGTATTTTTTTTTTTTGATAAATAAAATTAAATTTTAGTAACTTGGTTGTCGCGGGCCTTCTCGCCTCCGTGATCAGTTCTAAGCACGGGTGTCGTCGCATAAGCTAGGGGTGTCGTGAGCTTTCAACAGTGGTGTCTCTAAGGAGTTTCGGCCGAAAACCAATTCTCCTAGGGTGTCACGGGGATTGTCCGTGCGGTCAGTTCTAAGCACGGGTGTCGTCGCCTTAAAGCTAGGGTGTCGTGAGCTTTCAACGTGGGTGTCTCGAAGGAGTTTAGGCCGAAATCCATTTCTACTGTGGTGTCGGAGGGATTCTCCGCGCGGTCAGTTCTAAGCCACGGGTGTCGTAGCATTGGAGCTAGGGTGTCAGTAGATTTCAACTGGGGTGTCGCGTAGGAGTTGCTGCTGTTCATGAATGCGTGCCTATATTTTCACAGTTGATGCTGAAAATGTAGATCGGAAAGAAGAAGATAACACTCCCGGCCGTGCAGCTTCACCCGTCGCTCCAAATGCAGTGGATGATATTGTAGTTCCTCAAACTGGGATGGAATTCAATTCAGCCGATGATGTATATACGTTCTACAATGGATACGCGAAACGAGTTGGCTTTGGAATCACAACAGTGTGTAGCAGGGCCAACAACAAAAAACAACTTTGCTTCAAGCACCTGGCGTGTTGGAGGCAAGGAAAATCCAGAAAATCAGAGAAGAGTATGAATCATAGGGATACTGGGAAAGTTGGTTGTATGGCATCCATAAAAGCAAGACTGAATGCTACAAGTGGTAAGTGGATTTTGGATGAGGTTTCTCTAGAACATAACCATGGGCTGTCCATAACATCAGCTGGTTATCTACGGTCGCATAGGAGGATCAGCACACCAGAGAAGGCAGAGATCAGCAATTTACATGCCGTGAATGTTCCGACGACTCAGATATACTCTGCCATAGCAAGGAGAAAAGGGGGCAGAGGACAATTGGATTTCACCGAGAAGGATGCTCGTAACTTCATTTGTCGCGAACGTCAGTCTAAGCTGAAAGAAGGAGATGCTCAGTCGATGGTAATTCATTTCGCCGAAATGCAACTCAAAAATCCCAATTTCTTCTACTCCTTAGACCTCAATGATAATGGTCATCTGAGGTCTGTCTTCTGGATTCATCCAAGGTCAAGATTGGCATGCACATACTTCGGTGATGTTCTAAGCTTTGACTCAACTTACTTGACAAACAGATATCAAATGCCTTTTTGTCCATTTGTTGGGGTGAACCATCATGGACAGTCAACCTTGCTTGGATGCGCATTGTTGTCTGATGAGAGTACTGAGACATATAAATGGGTTTTTAAGACTTGGCTGGATGCAAATGGTGGTCAAGCACCTATTGCCATGATTACTGATCAAGATAAGGCAATCGAGGCTGCTGTCAAAGAAGTTTTTCCTAACACACGACATCGATTTTGTCTTT
Source organism: Calamus simplicifolius (assembly GCA_900491605.1). Lineage (NCBI taxonomy): Eukaryota > Viridiplantae > Streptophyta > Magnoliopsida > Arecales > Arecaceae > Calamus > Calamus simplicifolius. Next base: position 50,699 of record UESW01003969.1, on the reverse strand, counting down.
GGCATATATTGAAGAAGATACCGGAAAAGATTGGCCACATTTGCACGGCAAATCCCAAGTTTATGGTTGATTTCGATGAGGCAATATATGATTCATTGACCATAAATTCATTCGAGGAAAGGTGGGCACATGTTATGGAGAAATATAAAGAATGCAAGTCTATAGATTGGTTCAATGTCCTATACGAATGTCGGGAAAAATGGGTCCCAGTTTACCTCAAGGATACATTCTTCGCAGGTTTGTATGTCAATGGCTTTGGTTCATGTTCATTTAAACTTTTTTTTTTTTTTTGGTTGACAAAATTTTTAACAGGGATGTCATCTTCACAAAGGAGCGAGGGCATTAATCACTTCTTCGATGGGTTTATAAATTCGAAGACAACACTAACGGAGTTTATAAGTAAGTACGAAGATGCCTTGGAAAAACGATACGAGGCCGAAAATGAGGAAGATAATAGGACTTTGCAAACGATAGCTTTCCTAAAGACATCATCACCTTTTGAGAGACAAGCTGCAGGAAGGTATACACGGAGCATTTTCAAAAAATTCCAGAATGAGATCCTTGAAATGGCTGCATCAAATACAAAATTGATCAACGAAGCTGGCAACACGTGTATATATTCCGTCAAGTCGTATGAAAGGATTGAAGTCGATGGAATTGGCAAGGAGATGATCAAAGATTATATCGTGTCATACGATAGAAATATTGAGGATGTCCAATGCCAGTGCCGATCCTTTCAGTTCAAGGGGTACCAGTGTAGGCATGCCCTGTTGGTTCTTCATCAAAATGACGTATTTCGTTTACCAGATAAATACTTCTTGAAGAGATGGTGCAAGGACATGAAATACCAATTCGACGAATTCGACTGCAATACTGAGGGTTATGATAAAAGCACACGAAACTCACGGTACGCAGTGACAATTTTTTAATTGAAATGTCTTAATATTTGTTATCGTTAATATTATGTTTATGATTGTAGATATAGTTTGCTGTCTCATCGGATGACGAAGCTCGCAGAGATAGCCTCCATGTCTGAAGATGCATTTAATGTAGTGATGGATGGTCTACCGCCTCTATTCAAAACTGCCGTGGATGCCAACTGCGCAGCTAAACCACGTTCAGAGCTGGTAATTCAAGATCCTGAACAAATTAGGACGAAAGGTCGCCCGAGAGAGAACAGATTAAAGAGTGCAGTCGAGAAGAAGGCAAAAAGATCAAGGAAAAATCAGGCCAAGGAAAGAGCTGCTTCAAGTAGCAGGCAGACTTGTTTGCAGTCTATTAATACTGAAGAGGACCTGGAGATAATTGTTCCGCCGTCAGAAACTTTAATGGATGAATTTGATGCTTATGTATTGAGTCAACTTACACAAGATCATATATAAAACACGAGTGTCGTAACTTTTGAATTATCGCTCATACGAGACATCCTAGTTCTGGCAAACGACACCCAAGCCTTGCGCGGCGACACCCGAATGACGGAAACATACGAGACATCCCAGTTCTCGCGAACGACTCCGAAGAAATTAGCGCGACCAAGCTCATGGAAAACGACACCCTAGCCTTGCGCGGCGACACCCGAATGACGGAAACATACGAGACATCCCAACGACTTAGTTAGCCTTGCGCGGCGACACCCGAATGACGGAAACATACGAGACATCCTAGTTCTGGCGACACCCAAGCCTTGCCGAATTACGAGACATCCGCGAGCCTTGCGCGGCGACACCCGAAAGGGAAACATACGAGACATCCCAGCTTCCTACGACACCTAGCTCATGGAAAACGACACCCTTGTCTTGCGCGGCGACACCCGAAAGGCGGAACCTACGAGACATCCCAGAGCTTGCGAACGACTCCGAAGATTTTAGCGACGACACCCTAGCTCATGGAAAACGACACCCTAGTCTTGCGCGGCGACACCCGAAAGGCGGAAACATAAGAGACATCCCAGAGCTTGCGAAACGACTCCGAAGATTTTAGCTCGACGACACCCTAGCTCATGGAAAACGACACCCTAGTCTGCGCGGCGACACCCGAAAGGCGGAAACATAAGAGACATCCCAGAGCTTGCGAAACGACTCCGAAGATTTTAGCTCGACGACACCCTAGCTCAGGCAAACGACACCCTAGTCTTGCGCGGCGACACCCGAAAGACGGAAACCTACGTATGTTTCCGCCTTTCGGGTGTCGCCGCGCAAAACTAGGGTGTCGTTTTCCATGAGCTAGGGTGTCGTCTAGCTAAATCTTCGGAGACGTTTCGCCTGGGATGTCTCGATTCCGCCTTTCGGGTGTCGCCGCCAAGACAGGTGTCGTTTTCCATGAGCTAGGGTGTCGTCGAGCTAAATCTTCGGAGTCGTTTCGCAAGCTCTGGGATGTCTCTTATGTTTCCGCCTTTCGGGTGTCGCCGCGCAAGACAGGGTGTCGTTTTCCATGAGCTAGGGTGTCGTCGAGCTAAAATCTTCGGAGTCGTTTCGCAAGCTCTGGGATGTCTCTTATGTTTCCGCCTTTCGGGTGTCGCCGCGCAAGACAAGGGTGTCGTTTTCCATGAGCTAGGGTGTCGTCGAGCTAAAATCTTCGGAGTCGTTTCGCAAGCTCTGGGATGTCTCTTATGTTTCCGCCTTTCGGGTGTCGCCGCGCAGACAGGGTGTCGTTTTCCATGAGCTAGGGTGTCGTCGAGCTAAAATCTTCGGAGTCGTTTCGCAAGCTCTGGGATGTCTCTTATGTTTCCGCCTTTCGGGTGTCGCCGCGCAAGACAAGGGTGTCGTTTTCCATGAGCTAGGGTGTCGTCGAGCTAAAATCTTCGGAGTCGTTTCGCAAGCTCTGGGATGTCTCTTATGTTTCCGCCTTTCGGGTGTCGCCGCGCAAAGGGTGTCGTTTTCCATGAGCTAGGGTGTCGTCGAGCTAAAATCTTCGGAGTCGTTTCGCAAGCTCTGGGATGTCTCTTATGTTTCCGCCTTTCGGGTGTCGCCGCGCAAAGGGTGTCGTTTTCCATGAGCTAGGGTGTCGTCGAGCTAAAATCTTCGGAGTCGTTTCGTCTGGGAAAAGACAAGGGTGTTTTCCATGAGCTAGGGTGTCGTCGAGCTAAAATCTTCGGAGTCGTTTCGCAAGCTCTGGGATGTCTCGTAGACATCGAGGACACTCCTGCTCGCAGTGATAAAATTTTTAATATTTGCATTAAATATTAATCAGTGTTAATATGAATAATTTACATTCAATGTTCATTCAAAGACGAATACAAAAATTAAGAACATTTTTCGACAATGTCGCTAATCTTTTTGTTCAGGCCCTCTCTCAATATCGTCGCAGCTAAGTGTCGCCGATAATCTCTGACTTCCTCATCACTGAAATCCAGCTTCATATCAGGATTGTCCCGTCGAGCAAGACATTCCATGTATCTCAGACAGTACAGGCCGCAATCCAGCGATCCGCTCGGTTGGCTTGGGCAATCCGAAATATCTTCTATCGGCCACTCCATTGCTTCCTTCTTATCGCAGTAGATATGGAATATGTGGCCTAGAATTGTATGCCATTTCCTTGCATTGGCCTTGTACTTCGGGTTGCGTTTCATTGAATTCAAGTGCATGAACACCTTCCTTTCCATGTCGACAGCAACCAAATGCCAGTGCGAGTTATCAGAGTTTACAATGGTAAAAAGAAACCGGAATTGGGACTTATCTTCATCCGATACATTGTCAAATATCGCAGCCCCAGATGATCCAGCAAGTTCATGCGCAGGTGATGAGGAAGTCAGACATAGAGCAGATACGAAAACTGATGCAATTATGCACTTATGATATCGGTCAGGATGCTCTGCCCAGTTTCGCATCAGAAACTCCTGGCCGCAATCAATTATCTGCCAATGGAATGTTAAACGATTAATATAATTCTAAAATCAACAACTATAACATGTTTCTTGATATACTTACATCATCTATTATCATTTCATTGTTAATGAGATCTTGAAGATTTTTTCTTGTTGCAACGCCATTAAACATATTTGTGTAGACGATCTCGTCGGTTTGTTGTCGCTCGCTCAAAAAATTTTGAATAATTATTTGGTCATCTTCGACCGTTGTGTTGGGCTTTGAAATGCCCACTGTCTTCGCCGACTTTTTAGGTCGGGTTGTCTCATAACTTTTGCCGACGACCGTGGATGCCTTACGCTTCCTCGGCTCTTTTTTAATCCTCCTAACAAGCGACGGCACTCCAATTATTTCTAAGTCCCTTTTGTCATCCTTTGGCGCAGGGGTGCCAAGTTTATTATCGGATATGGACTCTTCTTTATTTTCATTCCCCTGCTCTGTTTTATCAGCCAATGAATCCCCCTCCAATATGTCGTCCTCTGATTTTGCATTCCCTGTCTCAATTGGAAACTCGGATGAATGGTCCTCCTCCATCTTCTTCTCCTCACTATTTACGTTACCAGGCTCGCGGAGGACCAACTCCAACGAATGCACCTTCTCTGTTTTCTCGTCCCCCTTGTCCTCCTCCTTTATTGCATAACTTTCCTTTCTGACCAGTGAATTGAGGAGGCTCTCAGCAATGGACAGCCTGCGCCTGACATCTTCGAGTTGATCCTTAACACACTCCAATTCATTCGTCAACTCGGCGCATCTTGCGCAGCTATCCATTGGTTGAGGGGCGCAGGTATCTGTTTGTTGAGGGGGGGACGGTTTTATCTGCTGAGGGAGAAGCCATAGCTCTTCTGGCAATGGTTCAGTAGCTCCCTCCATCTGCAACACAAGATGATAACAAATTAATATTAACTGAACATATTGACGCATTAAGTTGATAAAATGGTCAGAGCAATGGAGCTATGAAATAGATTACCAAGTCCTGAGGTTGCAAGTCGGCAACCCGAACCGATTGGATCTTAATTTGGTGGTCATACCACTTCAACAGCCGGGGCCGTTTATCAGGGTATGCTGGCTCTCGCATTGATGTATGCTCGAGGAACCACGCCTGAACATGAATTTTTTTTCGATATTAAATAAAGTAATATTACAAATAAATTTTGTCTCAACACTAATAATGTGTCTCAATAATCCTTACCACCAGTGCTGCCGAGCATCCGAACAAGGTAGGCTGCCTCCTAACTTTTTTTGCATTCTTTGAGTGCACCGGCTCCTCGGAACGCAAGCAAGCAGCTATTTCTGGGAGAGCCAGAACAATCAATTCCTTCAGTGCCGATGCCCAGTCGATGCTACCCAGTTGACTTAAATCATCCAAGTGCTGGATGAGATACCGTGGACATCTCTGATTAGACTTTGGAGCCAAAAACATGGCCAACATGTATGCGATCCAAAGTCGGACGGTGTCCTCGACATCCTCCTGTACTTTAGATGGTCGGAGTTGAAATATCAACTTCTCCAAACCTTCTTGGCGAAGATCTAAACCCTGGCCAAACCGTCTGAACAAACTTCCGTTGAACATTTGGCTGGACGTGTCGATCTTCTTCCCATGAGCTGGAAGTCCAAGAATGAGTGCGACTTCGTCGGCACTGAATAGAACTCGTTTTCCGCAAAACATGAACTCGTCGCCTCCATTGTGACATCTTATGATGTCTGCTAGCAGTCGCCCGTCGACTGTGAACGTCTGCATGTCGACGAAGGCACCAAATGGTGTCCTTCGAATCAGTTTTGTATGACGTCTAGAGAACCCCATCCTCCAAACCTTCTGAACGTATACTGCCGGCCTGCAGCTATTCTTGAACAGCTGGGAAGCCTTCACTGGGGGGACTGGAACAATTTTATTGTCAACGGAAACAGGGGGTAAGACAGAAGACATACATGTCATGAAATTTTAATATAGAATGTCGTAATATTTCATATAGTGCTAAACATACCCGAAGGAGCCGCATCCTCAGTCGAACGAAGTACCAGGTCCTTGCATTTTTCCGCCATTTTCTCTGTCTGCTTCTTCTTTGTTCGCGGTCTTCGTGCACAAACGAAAGCACTCATCTCCATGAATGACGTATTCGGAAGAATGAACTATGGAACAAGTTCAGGAGGGAAAAGGAGACCAGTGCCTTCTCGAGCAAGAGACGAAGGATGGCTTCTTGAGCAAAAAGATGGCTTCTCGGGCAACAGACGATTGATTCTAGGGTTTATGCCGACCTAAGAGAAATACGAAAGGACACCCGGATCGCCACGATCACATCAATGAGACCCGCGAACCCATAGGAACTGCCCACGTTTACAAACTTTTCTCGGAAATATGGCATGGCTCAGTACTAGGGTGTCGTCGAATTAGTACTACGGTGACGTCAAATTCCCGCCTTGTTAAAGCACGGGTGTCGTCGTTAGAGCTAGGGTGTCGTGAGATTTCAACTGGGGTGTCGCGTTTGATTTTCTGCCGAATTCAATTAGGGTGTCGCCGATTTCTCTGTATGTGGTCATTTATAAGACGGGTGTCGTCGCCCTAGAGCTAGGGTGTCGTGGGATTTCAACAGGGGTGTCGCGAAGGATTAACGGCCGAATTCGAACTAGGGTGTCTCTGGGATTATCTCCGTGGTCTGTTTAAAGAACGGGTGTCGTCTCCCTAGAGCTAGGGTGTCGTGGGATTTCAACTAGGGTGTCGCGAAGGATTAACGGCAGAATTCGAAGTAGGGTGTCGCCGGGTTCTCTCTATGTGGTCATTTATAAGACGGGTGTCGTCGCCCCAGAGCTAGGGTGTCGTGAGATTTCAACTGGGGTGTCGCGATTGATTTCTGCCGAATTCAATTAGGGTGTCGCCGGGTTCTCTCTATGTGGTCATTTATAAGCACGGGTGTCGTCGTTAGAGCTAGGGTGTCGTGGGATTTCAACTGGGGTGTCGCGGATTTTCGGCCGAATTCGAACTAGGTGTCGCCGGGTTCTCTCGTGGTCATTTATAAACGGGTGTCGTCGCCAGAGCTAGGGTGTCGTGGATTTCAACTGGGGTGTCGCGAAGGATTTACGGCCGAATTCAATTAGGGTGTCGCCTCTCTATGTGGTCATTTATAAGACGGGTGTCGTCGCCCTAGAGCTAGGGTGTCGTGGGATTTCAACTGGGGTGTCGCGAAGGATTTACGGCCGAATTCGAACTAGGGTGTCGCGGGATTCTCTCCGTGGTCATTTAAGCACGGGTGTCGTCTCCTTAGAGCTAGGGTGTCGTGAGATTTCAACTGGGGTGTCGCGATTGATTTTTGCCGAATTCAATTAGGGTGTCGCGGGTTCTCTCTNTTCGAAGTAGGGTGTCGTCGGGTTCTCTCTATGTGGTCATTTATAAGACGGGTGTCGTCGCCCCAGAGCTAGGGTGTCATGAGATTTCAAATGGGGTGTCGCGATTGAATTTCTGCCGAATTCAATTAGGGTGTCGCCGGGTTCTCTCTATGTGGTCATTTATAAGCACGGGTGTCGTCTCGTTAGAGCTAGGGTGTCGTGAGATTTCAACTGGGGTGTCGCGATTGATTTTCTGCCGAATTCAATTAGAGTGTCGCCGGGTTCTCTCTATGTGGTCATTTATAATACGGGTGTCGTCGCCCTAGAGCTAGGGTGTCGTGGGATTTCAACTAGGGTGTCGCGAAGGATTAACGGCAGAATTCGAAGTAGGGTGTCGCCGAGTTCTCTCTATGTGGTCATTTATAAGATGGGTGTCGTCGCCCCAGAGCTAGGGTGTCGTGAGATTTCAACTGGGGTGTCGCGATTGATTTTCTGCCGAATTCAATTAGGGTGTCGTCGGGTTCTCTCTATGTGGTCATGTTAAAGCACGGGTGTCATCGCCCCAGAGCTAGGGTGTCGTGAGATTTCAACTGGGGTGTCGCGATTGATTTTCTGCCGAATTCAATTAGGGTGTCGCCGGGTTCTCTCTATGTGGTCATTTATAATACGGGTGTCGTCGCCCTAGAGCTAGGGTGTCGTGGGATTTCAACTAGGGTGTCGCGAAGGATTAACGGCAGAATTCGAAGTAGGGTGTCGCCGGGTTCTCTCTATGTGGTCATTTATAATACGGGTGTCGTCGCCCTAGAGCTAGAGTGTCGTGGGATTTCAACTATGGTGTCGCGAAGGATTAACGACAGAATTCGAAGTAGGGTGTCGCCGGGTTCTCTCTATGTGGTCATTTATAAGACGGGTGTCGTCGCCCCGAGCTAGGGTGTCGTGAGATTTCAACTGGGGTGTCGCGATTGATTTTCTGCCGAATTCAATTAGGGTGTGGGAAGAAAGAGTTTTTACTTTGTGCTGCTGCTGACATTTCCTCCAGAAGTTTTTTTACACAGACTCCAGTATCAAGGTTTTCCAGTCCAGTAGCTGAAGTATTTTTAGCCTCTAAGCTGGAAGAAACAGAGTTCTTCTTGCACAGATGACAGAAAACGTAAAACGGCGCCATGAAGGAGCGAAAGGGCATTTTCGTCCGTACGCAAAGTTTAAAAAAAAGCGAACAGCTTTAAATGGCCGTCACGTTCAGTACGTTACGTCAAAGCCCAGCTATACCGCCTGTCAGGTCTTCCACGTCGGAGCCACGTGGACCAATCGAAAGATGCGGTGCAGTCCACGTCAGCGTTGCTGCACCGGGACCGGTGTACAAAGTGTTTTCCAACATTCTATCTTCCAAGGGCCCGACAGAATATTTGGCAGCAATTTTGGGATATTTTATCTTATCAGTTTTTTAATTTCTTCTCTTAAAAAAAAAGAAAAAAAAAAAAAGTTAAGGTGGCCCATTTCAACCGGTTATTTTTGACCTTGTTAATGTTCATATCATGATTTTTTTTTCTCCCTCGATTTTTTTTTATGGCATCTTTTTGTGACTTTGTTTGCTAAAAGGGAGATATAATGCATCATAAGCAAATGGGGATCATATGGCTATGGACTCTTGAAGAATTCAAAACAGCTGGAGCCTTGAAGGTTATTTGCCAAGAACGAAGAATCATCACAAGCATTTAATGGTGCATAAATCAAACTGAAACTAAAGAAAAGAATTCATCCTGTATTTATATGAAATCTACTAAGATTCTGTGAAAAAAAAGAAGATCAAATTATAAATATTCCTCCAAATCACGACATAAATGAACATTGAATGGATGATACACGACAAGATTGCACACGCATTTGGAAAACAGGAAAACATGTGTACTAATCATTTTGTACAATAGATTTGAAATACAATGTCCAACAGGATTATTGCAATCAATTGGGACAATAAATTTGACCATTAATGATGCATATGATACACATTGACTGTCAATATAAAGTCAGTAAAAGGGTTCTTGACTGAGCACCGTTGGTAGTTGTCACCGTTGGTAGTCATCCTAGGAAAGAAGTTCAATATGGTTGGAATGAAATTGAATGAGTGATGGAAGAGCATAAATGTTAGAATTTTTTTTTTATGATGAATGCTTTTATAGAAAGATAAAATAAAATTATGTAAAGTTGAGTTATACTTTTAATATTAATTATAAATATCTTTAGAGGATTTACTTATGTGAAAATTATTATATTAGGCTATAACTATGGATTTAGGTTAATTCTAAGAAATTCTTATAAAAAATTCAAGTATTACGCGTAAGGCATTTATTATATGCTGATCGCTTAAATTTATTTGATGCACTGTGTGTATGATTAATTGAAGTATAAGTCAAGGACTTCATTTAAGGTCTAATATTTTTTCATATGAACACAATCGATACTAAGCAAGGTTCAAATCTATCGAATACCTCACCTATTGTACAATATAAAATGCTTCGAAATTTATTTTATATTAATTTTATTACTTTTTTAGAATTTAAAATTTTTGTGAAGAATTATTAATATTTTTTAAAAAATAAATAATTTTTTTAAAATGAGCTAGAAATTGTTGCGAGTGCCCTTGCGTGGTGCTCATCGCAAGCGAGAGCACTCATGTGGTAACGCTCGAAAGTTTTCATTTTGTTTCGGGGGGTTTTAGAAAAATGATATAAAAATCCTAAAATGGTTATTGAGCCTTTAAGGACATAAATAGGCCCAAGGTTGAAGGTTATAGGCAATCCAAGCTTAAACAGGTATAATTCATTTTTCTATCTCATTGATGGCCCTTTCAGTTTTGCTGAGGCTGTTGAGAAGAAAGCTCATGTTTTAGAAAACCTTTAAAAAGAAAAAGCTCCCTCATCTTTTCTTTATTATATTATTATTATTATTATTTTATTTTTAACTTTATCTTTAGGCATATAAAGGAATCGTTTGATTGCACCTTGATATGATCATGCTCGTAACAGGAGATTCAGATTGAATATCATGTATCTTAAAAACAAATCACTTATAACCTATGTTAACATTTGTTGTTAGAGCAATTTCTAATACACCTCGATTCAAGCACAATTATTAACTTTTTGTTTTAAAATTTTCCATTTTAATTTCAGTCTATTATAATTTAATTTTTTAGCAATTTCTAAGCAACTTATTTCTAACACTTTATCATCCTCCCCATAATCCCCCTCCCATGATCCCATCACCAACATATATCACTGGAGGTATGATTTTGTGATTGTTTTCCTGCTCATTTTAATTTTTCCATCATCTCAATGATGCTGAAGGACAATCAATTTTAGTTTCCTTTTTCTGCAAAGGCCATTCAACCCATCCTGGGTACAATTAGGCCTCAGGAACATTAGACCAACCCACAGCCTGATTTCCACTGTTCTAGATGGGATCATTGGGTAAAAAATATTCAAAATTTTAAATATACTTTACCGTTAATAAATGGCTTGCAAAGTGAAGGAAGCAGATTCATGTATCCGACTTATATAGTTGAAAAAAAAGGCTTAGATGATATGAGTTGAGTTAATAAACAGCCTGTTAGTATCTTGAAATATACTAAATTGAGAAAGATGCAAACCATTTGAGCTGAAACCCCTTTTTGAAGCAAACTACAGTGCTATCATTTCAAGGAAGCATTTAATATAAATGGGGGAAAATGGTTGTTCATATTAAAAATTATCCCCTTCATTTGATTTATGTCTTGACAATCCTATGTATTTTATGATATCAGCCATGTAATGATGGTTTCAGTACTTCGTTTAAAACTCATAATCAGTTTACACGATTATAATGGTCAGCGTATGTGCTACTTGATTTATCACAAATTTTATTCTGAAAAATTCCTGCAAATAACAAGATAAAAGGTACACACACACAAGGGCAAACTCAAAAAACATCCAAACGTTTCACTGTTCCTTAATAGTTAATACCAGTACAAATGTTTACTGACACAACAAAGATGATTACACTGAAAAGAAATGCAACTCCACTTCTGTGAGGCTATTGCCTGCTTCCCAATAGTCATTTTTATCACCGCTACATCTAGGAGTTCAAAGATGAGAAGCTAAACCCCTTCCCTATTACAATAATTTTCATTTCCCAAGAAACTAAATAGAGAGAGAAAACTCATACTGAAACTACCAACCAGAAATGGTGAAACAGTGCTTATAGTTGCCATTGGCAATTAAAATGTCCCACGAGCAGGCCGATATTTCTTTCTCTCCCTCAATGCAGAGTGGTCTTAGAACATAATGAGCAAGAAAGCACCATTTGGTTTTAAGAAGCCAACATAGGGATCTGTTTGAATCCATTAATTGAACGAGCATGCAACAAACATATAGAATTCATTGGATATAGTTTTCTATCAAAGAGAATCCATCATCCTAGTATGTGTATTCTTTCCACTTCCATCACTCAAGCAACCTCGTTGCTGGTGTCCTTTGAGGTGGAGATCTAAGAAACTGATAACATGCATATTTACCAGCGAAATCTGGGAAGCATTCTCCAAATACAACTAGAATGCTCCATCCATATAGCTAAAAAATTAAGCAATAAAATAAACGGTGGACAATAAAACATGAACGAGAAAGAGGACAAAGCAGAGAAGTCCACTTCTATTGCAATAACACAATGAATGCTTCATGATGCTTGCAATATTCCATAGACTACTCTCCTTGTATACCTGAACAAGGAGATTTGCAGCAATACAATTGACTCATGAAGCAAACACAGCATCAATTTTTTTATTAAAAAAAAATCTAGAAAATATTGATCGCATAATTCTAATGCCTGTAAGGTCAACAAGATTGATGTCTACCACTCTAATCTCCTACAAACCACTGATGATTGGTAATGACCCTAAACTTTGAATCCAGTGAAATTTGCAGGTCCAGCTCTAACATGTGCACTCTGTTGCACATATTTCTTCCTTTATTATCAAACTATATGTTGGAAACTTATGATTGCCTCTTTGATCACCATATCATAACCAAACACAACTGAAAATTTACATTCTTCAGCAATGACTATGTGCGCAACAATTAGATCTATTGTCAAATAGGCCCCTTTCTGGATAGAAATAATCAAATTAAAATAAGTTGTGTGCAGAGTGATACGCTCAAGTTCCAACAACATGCTGTGAAGGAAAATAGACATATCCATTTCAAAATGCATGATATGCACGAAGAAACTGAACTAGATAATCACCAAGGCTATACAAGAAGCTGTAAGAAACAAGATTGATGTGTTTGCATGAGATATTCCAATTTATGGAGCATAAGATTTAATGATTCTTTTTCAGTGTACTCTCATGAAGTTGTTTAAACACTAGAAGACAATGCACTTACCAGCACTAAAACAGCAATGCAATATTTTCCAAGAAAAGTTTTACTTTTATTTTTCTTCTTTCCAAATCCAATCTCTATACAAAGTCTCCTAGAAGTCCTAGTTTAGGTGCAACATCACATTCTCTCAGGATAAGATGATTTCTTGCTCCTTTTGCTCCAATTTATTGATTCATTTCACAAGAAAAAATTGGAAATAAAAAACTCAGGAGCTCTTTGTTCATGTGAATGAACCGTACTGGTATTAGAGGGTTCTAAGTTTATGTAAAGTAAAATGCAAGGGTTAATTCCACCTAGCCTCCCTAAACAATAGGTGTATTTACACTTCCATACTAAACTTACAAAATATATAATTAAACCCCTAATTGTGATTTAATTTACATTTCACCACTACTGTTTAAATAGTTGTTAAAGTTAACAGAAAATAATCACATGACTATCACGTGACCACTCTTTAGTGATCCTAGATAGATTTTGATTAAATTAGCTTTGATTAAATTGGCATCCGTTGCTTTATAATTATTTTTAGCATTTGTTAATTCGCTCTTTAGTGGTCACATGACTACTTTTCTATTAATTTTAATGCATATTTAAACGATAGCGGTAAAATGCAAATTAAATCGTAATTAGAAGATCGATTGCAATTTTTTTTAGTTTCGGAGGGAAAGTGCTAATATGCCATAGTTTAGAAGGGCCAGGTGAATTGACTCAAAATGCAAAAAGGCAAAATTCTTGTTTTCTATATACTGATGTGAGACATGCAAATAGTGTATCGATAAGGTTGGAAGAGAAGAACAATCATCAAGTAACACCTGCAAACAGCAATAGGCATCATGAACTAATTGTCCCATTGTAAAGTTAGATGGCTGAGATGAAAGCGATGATGTTGAGTTTATTTGCTTCAAGATTACTTGGTACCTTAAAAGTCACAATCCATTTGATATTTTTATGTCATTACTCACACAACTTGTGAATAAGGATCACAAGATAGGACAATTTATTGCTGTCCTGTACTAATGTAATACATACTTCAAAATAATTACTCTGCAGATAAAAGAAAAAAAAATCATAAATTAACCCAACAACATCAGATAAACTCAGACAATATATTGTTGTCTTATAGAAGTGTGATACACACTTCAATCTAATAACGTAGATAACAAAGACAAAAAAAAATCATGGATCAAACTAACAACATCAGATAAGTTCACACAGGTCATGCTTACTTCCAGGAACCTAAAAATATCACAGTAAGTACAATGATAACATAATGTTTTAAACAACTCAACAACTTAACTCAACTCATCTAAGCCTTTTCCTAATTACATGGGGTCGGCTATATGAATTTGCTTCTCCACTCTGCTCTATTCAGGACCAAGTCGATATTTAAATTACAAATAGTTATATCTTTTTTAATTATTTCTGTCTATGTTAGTTTAGATCTATCTCTATCTCTATCCTTACCATGAATTGTTAAAAGATCACTCTTTCTTACTAAAGCATCTAAAGGTCCACGTTTTATATCTCTAAACCATCATAATCAATTTTTTCTCATTTTATCTTCAATTGGGGCTACTCCTATCATTTCTCTTATATATTTATTTCTAATTCTATCTTTTAAAGTTTTACCACATATCCATCTTAACATACTCATTTCTGTTACACTTAATTTATTCACATGTTGTTTCAATATTACCCAACACTTTGTTCCATATAACATAGCTGACCTAATAGCAATTTTATAGAATTTTTCTTTTAATTTTAATGGGATGCGCCGATCATACAATACTTCCGAAGCACTCCTCCACTTAATCCATCCTACTTTAACTCTATGATTCACATCTTCATCTATTTTACCTTCTTGCTAGATAATTGATCCCAAATACCTAAATTTTTTACTCCTTGATATCTCTTGGCTTGTAATCTTCACTGTTTCTTCATTTGTATTTCTACTCCCACTAAAATTACATTTCATGCATTCAATTTTAGTTCTACTAATCTTAAAACCTTTAGATTTCAAAGCCTCTCTCCAAATCTCTAGCTTAGCATTTACTCCAGATTTAGTTTCATCAATCAACACTACTATATCATCTGCAAATAACAGATACCATGGGATATCATTTTGAATATGTTTGATTAATTTATCCATAACTAATACAAAAAGATACGGACTTAAGACAAATCCTTGATGTAAACCTACAGTAATTGAAAACTCACTAGTTTCTCCTATTGTTGTTTTAACAATAGTTATTGCTCTATCATATATCTCTTTTATCAATTCTATGTACCTTTTGGTAACTTTTTTTTCTCTAGAACCCATTATATTATTTCTCTATGTACTCTATCATATGCTTTCTCTAAATCAATAAAGACCATATGAAGGTTTTTTTTTCTTTTCTTTATATCTCTTCATCAATCTTCTTAATAAATAAATAGCTTATATGGTCGATCTTCCAGGCATAAATCCAAATTGACTATTTAACACAAAAGTTTCAACTCTTAATCGATTTTATATTACTCTCTTCCATAATTTCATTGTATGATTCATTAGTTTAATCCCTCTATAATTTGCATAGTTTTGAATATCTCCTTTATTTTTGTATACGGGTATTAATATGTTTTTTTTCTAATCATCCGACATTCTTTTAGTTGCTATAATTCTGTTAAATAAATTGGTTAACCACATGATGTTTTAAACAAATTCTTAAAAAAATCTAAAAATAATCATATCCTATAAAGCTACCAATATGGAAAGCATAAGAGAGATTAAGCCAATTTGCCTCGCAATCATAGGATCGAAGGTGATATCTGGACTATAAACAGGTGCACAAACAATGGAAATGTGTCACAGCTACACTCAAGGAAAGAAAAAATGAAACAAAACAGTTTAGTACTTGCAATGGTGAGAAAAGACAAAAAGCCTTGATAGAATTTTTGCATAAGAATTAAACAAAAACAATTAAATTGAAAACATTTTCCCATGTCAAGGAAAAGCTATCAATAGAAACTTATCCAAGTATAAACAAGGAATGACAATGTATTGTAAATTCATAATCTAAAACCAAACTAAGCAAAATCTCATAATCTTATCTCCAATATTCAATATTTCTAGTTTACAACACAACCTTTTGACACTACTTAAAGGAACAAAAAGTTGGAGGTAAATATTAATAAAGGTGGAAAACTAAGAATTTTTATGATAAGACAAACAACAATAACAAAGCCTTAATTCTACACTAGTTGAAAGAATTTGTGTGATAAAAGATAATTATAACAAGACCCAAAAGCAACTATCTAAAAGAAAAAAATTAGAAAATAAGGGAACCTATATCCAAGGCATGCTAGACATTGTCCTAAAGAGTGCTATTGCATGCCGCTAACACCCAAAATTAATAACTGACTCCTTGGTGGAGCAATCTTGATTGACTCTTTTAGTTGCCCGAAATCAATACTGTGAAAACGTACAAAATATGGGAAAACAGTAGAAAAAAGTATAGTTGAGTGAAGGGTGAGAAGGGAGCAGAAAAGAAAGAGCAATGGAAAAAACAGACGAGCAAAGAGAAAAGAGAGCAAGAGATTCTGATCTGCCAAGAGTCTCGATCATGACCATCAAAATAAATATCAAAATAGAAATAAATGCCACAATAACTCTAAAACCATATAGCCATACCCAAACTCACTTGCAGCAAGGAGAAATGTCATATGCAACTCTAATGCAAGAAATAAATGCTTTTAATAATTGAAAGTTTATAATTAAATAATTATCTAGTATAAAGAATCTATAGTACAAGATGTCCCTGGCACGTAGTTTATCTTTCTTTGACCTTTGAAAATTTACACTGCAAGGAGAACATGGTTTCCCGGAAGATTCGACTCAAGCTACAGACTTCAGACCAGCTCAACGATAGAAAACCACTGGAGGGACTTTAAACCCAGAATCACTGAGGAAAGGTATCACCTGCGGCCTCTCGACCAAATCCCGGTAAAAGCATACTCAGCCTCATAATCGTGCAAGTCCAGCTCCGCCTTCTGGTTGGTATGGTAATGGTGCTTCGCCTTGGCCGACTTCCCGAATCCAAAAACGCTGACTCGATCGCATATTCCCAATGCAAGCACCACAGCCTGCATCCCCGTCGAGTAGTGGAACGTCCTCTCGTCATGAGCTTTCCTCCACTCCTCCGGCGGCCTCCCGGTCGCCTCCACGAATCGCTTCAAGGAGTAAAATTTGACAACTCTGGCACAGAGGACGTCGAGCCGAGCGTCGGTGACGAGCAACGGAGCCTTGTGGGTGGCGTTGCAGATGGCGTAGTCAAGGAAATGCGCCGGCTGGCAAATGTAAATCAGGATGGGGACGAAGTCGCCGTATGGGTGGCAGAAGCATCCCTCTCTCCGAACACAGAGGTGAGGATGTTGCTGTTCATGAAGGAGAGTGAGGTCTTGCCGCCCACTTTCCGGATAAAGCCCTGGGTGGCGGCGTTGTTGAGCCGGATCACTAGATCGTGGCCGTCGATCAGGTCGCCGTGGTCGGAATTGAGGAGGATGCCGCTGTTGCCGACGACGGCGCAGGTAGCGTAGGGTCGGCCGGTGTCCGGGTAGCCGAAATGGAGGTCGATGGGGCGTTTGATGAGGCCGAGGAGCTCCCACATGACCTCCGGCTGGAAGCGGCGCCGGAGGCGGGACCAGCGGCTGAGGGCGCGACGGAAGTCCGGGAGGATGCGCCGGTGGATCTCCGGGAGGGGGAGGCGGGTGGAGAAGCGGAGCTTGGCGAGGGATAGCGGGCGACCGTCGTCCCGGAGGGCTGGGCGGCGGCGGAGGGAGATGGAGAGGTAGCGCCCGCCAGAGAGGGGGGAGGAGGATAAGGTGCTGGAGAGGACGTCGTCGATGTCGCTCTCCAGCGCCGCCTCGCCGGCGGCGGAGAGGCGGAGGAGGGTTTCGTTGAGGGAGAAGGCCTGGGGCAGAGGGACAGGGAGGGAATCGGAGGGGAGGCCGCTGGGTGCGAGAGTCCAGCAGCAGCTGAGGGCGGTGGCGAACGCGATGATGAGGAGGAGGAAGACGAATAAGGGGAGGCGGAGGGATCGCTTCATCTCGGTCCAGTACCGTAAGATCGACCTGAAGCTTGAGAGCTTCCAGTGTTGTGTTAATCGAAGTCCTAATCACAAACGATGGAATATTGAAGGAAGGGGATATGTGATTATTGGCACATAACGAGTCGAGTGTGGTGATAGGTAGATTTTATTAAAGTTCAAAGCGTGCGATCTCCGGCTCCACAAAGCCGGGCCCGGGCTCCGCTTTCTTGTGGTTCGGAGGTGCCATCATCATCCATCCATCTGGGGCGGTCAACCTTGGAAAATATTCTCACCGGCCGTTGCTGCATTTTGTTATTAAAATACTAATAATTAGCTAATAACAATTAATAACCAGGATTTATATGGATTAGGGAGCGCGCGCATGCGTATATAATTTGTTCTGGTTGGCGGACTTTATGATCTCAACACATCTATAATAACCTAAGAAAAACAATGCCAAATTTTTTAAAATATGAAAAAAAATTTGGACAAAATAAAGCGGAGTGACATCTCAAAAAGAATAATTAAGAGATAATATTAATATAATATTTTAATATTTTAAATATTTTTATATTTTATATAATAATATGTAAGTATTAAATTTTAAATTATTAACATTTATGACCTTTGTATATTAAATTATTATATAATATATTACTCAATATATCATTTATAATATTTAAATATATAATATTTTAAAATTAATTTATAAATAATTTTAATTTTTAAAAAAATATTTCATATTTTGATTAAAAAAAGGAAAAAAATTAAAAATATAATAAATTAATTACTGCATTTTGTTATTGTAATTCAATCGCACTAATCTTATATTCTTGAGAATTCGGATGTAAGATTATTAGAAATATATAATGTTTAATATATTATATTTTTTAATAAATATAAAAATATTAAAATTTTAATAATATTTATTATCATAAACCAAATGCTTCCTTACAAGTATAAAATAGATATTTATCATGCATAAAAAAATATTTCAATATGTGGACAATTTAATTAGGTCAACCTTAGTTTAAGTTTTAGTTGGCACAACAATGGAAAACTTGATTGCAACAGAATAAGATAACCAAGAAATTTAAGGATGATGACGCCGATCACTGGTCCTGAACGTCGGGAGAAGGAAGCGGACTGATTAGCGGATCTTCACTCCACCAAGTTGCCTGCAAAAAGTCCCAGGACCGAAGGGATTCTCCGATGGGACCCTCCAACGTTCAAGTTAGCAATCGAGGCCACAGCTGAGGAAGAGCTCGAGTGAGCTCCTTTTAGTTGAAAGGTGTTCCCAGGGAGGAGGGATTCCTCTCCGAGTGTTAAGATAGCGATTCCTTGAGTTTCTTACTCGTACCTGATTATTGAGTGGATTCACCTTTTTATAGGGGTTAACACTTGCATGATCACGTGGGATTCCGTGAAAAAGGAATATCCACGGAGTTTTGGGAGTTTCATGAATTTGGGCCGATCGGTGGGTCCTGTCCCATTGGAGAGGGAGAAAAACGGCGGTTGGTGGGCTACGTCCCATTAGCCAGCGGGGCATTGGGTAGTTGGGTCCAGTCACATCAGCGGCGTGGCCAGTGGGTAGTTGGATTTGGCGTTGTCAGGTGGCGTGGGTCAGGAAGGTGGCGCCATGAACCACCAGGGCCGTGCTGGGGCTGATTTGGAGGAAACGGGGGCGTCTCGACTCTACCAAGAGAGCCGAGGCTGAGCTGGGTCGACCAGGGATGGCCGGGGCCAACCTCGCCGACCAGGAAGTACCGGGGCGGGGCCGACCAGGAATGGTCAGGGCCGGCTTGGCGGACTGGAGCTGCCGGAGCCGAGCGGGGCCGACCAGGATGGTCGAGCCGACTCGGCGGGCTTGGAGACGCCGAGGACGAGCGGGGCTGACCAGGAATGGTCGGGGCCGACTCGGCGGACTGAAGATGCCAGGGCCGAGCGGGACTGACCAGGAATGGTCGGGGCCGACTCGGCGGGCTGGAGACACCGGGGCCGAGCGGGGCCGATAGGGATGGTCGGGGCCGACTCGGCGGGCTTGGAGCTGCCGGGGCCAACCAGAAATGGTCGGGGCCGACTCGGCGGGCCTGGAGACGCCGGGGCTAACCAGAAATGGTCGGAGCCGACTCGGCAAGCTTAGAGCTGCCGGGGCCGAGCGGGGCCGACTAGGAATGGTTGGGGCCGACTCGGCGGGCCTAGAGACGCTGGGGCCGAGCGTAGCCGACCAGGAATGGTCGGGGCCAACTCGGCGGGCTTGAAGCTGCCGGGGCCGAGTGGGGCCGACCAGGAATGGTCGGGGCCGACTCGGCGGGCCTGGAGATGTCGGGGCCGAGTGGGGCCGACCATGAATGGTCGGGGCCAAATCGGCTGGCTTGGAGCTGCCGAGGCCGAGCAGGGCCGACCAGGAATGGTCGGGGCCGACTCGGCGGGCCTGGAGACGCCGGGGCTGAGCGGGCTGACCAGAAATGGTCGGGCTGACTCGGCGAGCTTGGAGCTGCCGGAGCCGAGCGGGGCCAACCAGAATGGCCGGGGCCGACTCGGCGGGCTTGGAGGCGCAGGGGTGCACTAATGTTTTGGTTTTGCCGAAATTGCCCTTGTGGCTATACCAACCACATCAGATGCCCCCCGCCCCTGAGCGCTAATGACCACGTGCCTGCAATCCTTTGGGCAAAGGAGCGCGAAAATTCAAAAAATGATTGCCTCCTTAGTGCGCTTTAAATGGCTTGATGAGCTGGCGCTTTGTCCCGAGGCAGTGTCGCTTCGAAGATCTCCCGCAATCATGTGTTAGGTGGGGCTGACGTTGGCGCCGGACGCTCCGGGGAGGGAGCTCATTGGAGAATGGAAAAAGGCAAGGACCATCATTGCTCCTCTGTTTTCTATGCCCCGCGATTGGCCAGGGATCACGCCCCTTCGGGTGAATCGAGGCGGGCTTGGCTCGGGGCAGGCGAGATTTCGGTTGACAGCTCGTGGCGCCATAGAGGTTTGCCACATGCGGGATCTCGAGCGTTGCTGATGAAAGGTGGAGGGTATAAAAGCGCTTCAAAAGCATGGGGAAAACTTTTATTCTACTATTGCTTTCTTCCACCTTCTTCTTCCTTGAGCTTCTTCTGCGACCTGAGCCCTTCTAACTCCCGGTTAGTTTCATCCTTTTCTCATGGACCGTAGTGCCATTAGGGAGGGTAAGAGACCCGTAGAAGAGTCTTCCCAATCCAGCAGTGAAAACCAGGCCCCTGTAGTTAGCCAAATGCCTCGACTGGTGGGTGGCATCACCATCCGCGACAGATTGAGGACGATAGGACCTCCGTCTACCTCTGGCTTTCCCATTAGGGCAGTCCCTGTGTCCTCTCGCCGTCCGACGCTTCCTCCAGCGGTGAGTTCTGATCCAGTAGGTCCAGCGGGGGTGGCCTCAACCATGACCTCTAAGGACGTAGAGGCCGTTAGGGTTAGATACCTGGTCCCTGACTTCATTAGCCTGTCCGCGCTGGGGCCCGAAGATAGGGTGACTTCTGACTACCCGGGTCGGGTTGCTCTATATGAGGAGTTCTTCCGGTGCGGGCTACGCCTTCCTTTCCATCCTTTTCTTCTAAACCTCTTAGATAGGTATAGGTTAGTGCCGGCGCAATTGACTCCGAATTCGATTTGGATCATCTGTGCCTTTGTCATTCTTTGTCATTTCGAGGGGGCCCGCCTAGGGCTATCTCTGTTCCGAGCTTTTATAAGCTCCACCATCAAGGCGAGGGGGCCTGGTGGGCCTTTACTGCCAGGCCGGGTAGAGCCTTCCCTTTAGGCCTCCCGTCCAAAATTAGGGGGTGGAAGTCTAGATTTCTTTTTGCTCATGTCGATGGGGTAAGGGTCGCTTGGAGGGAGCCGGACGCTAGTTCCAACGATGATTCCTCCGTAAGGGATAGGGATAAGGAACTATTCACCCAATTGTCTAACTGCCAAATCTCAGGCTACAAGGAACTCCTGTCCGAGGAGAACCTGGTAGAGGCCGAGTTAGCCCCAGCGGCCGGTGAGCTTGACGCCTGACTCCTTCTGTCCTGACCTTTGGTTTGATGTACGCTGTCGCTAATGCATGTTATCTTTTTTGTGCAGCAATGAAGATTTTCGCCAGCAATTTCGAAGCCGTCCTAAAGCAGAAAAGGCAGGCGACCAGAGAGTCATTCAGGCCGGCGAAGAGAATTTGAAGAAGGGAGCCGGCCAGGCCGGCTGAAGCCCTCACGGCCCCAACGCCTACGGAAGAGCCAGCTGAGAAGAAGCCAGTCGTAGGAGTGGCCCCGGAGCCGGCCAGGGCCAAAATTGAAGAGGGGGAGATCCCGGCCACCACCGAACCGACGATGGTGGTTTTGGATGAGGAGGAAGCCCCCGCTGCCGCCGATGTGCCCGAGGCGGGGTGGGTTACCATCGCCGTCGGCCCCCGGCTGCTGCAGAGCCGGGAGGGAGAGTGCTCCCCTAACTGCTGGTGAGGCGGAGCGAGTTGCCAGGAAGGCCCGGGACAGGGCGGAGGCGACCGAGAAGCAGAGGGGTGAGCTGAGGAGCTCATTCTGTCAACCGGCCCACTGCCCCCTGCCCGCCCCCAAGTCGAAGGTCCACAGGAAGGACAGACACGGCTGGTCCCCACACTCGGCACAATGGCGGATGCCGCACAAGCCTCCCACCTCCTGTCGGGAGTTTGGACCGCCAAGTTCGAGGAGAGATGCAGGGATTGAGTCACTCGGCACTCCTGGATATGGTCATGGTTGCCGTTGTCCAGGTAATTTTTGAATACTCCTCATTTTTCTCATGTTTCTCCTTCCTATGGCTAATATGTTTCTTCTGTCACAGATGGCCAACGTGCACAATTGGTCTTTGCGAGGTGCTGGCCCACTCCTCGAACACGATGGCCAAGGCCCTGGCGCGGGCCAACAAGTACAAGAAGGAGAGCATGGCATAGGCTAAAAGCCTTGCTCATCTTCACCAAGAGGCCTCGGCCCGGGAGGAGAGTGCAGTCGGTCGCCTAAGGGAGATGGAGAGCCAGGCCAAAGCCGAGAGCGGCCGGGCCTCCGCAACCGAGGCCAAGATGGAATTGGCCTCGGAAAGGTTGAAGGCCACCGCGGCACAAAACGAAGAGCTGACCTGGCGGCTCCATCGTGCCGAGGAGGAGGCCCGGGTTGCTGCGGAGAGGGCAGCTGCCGCGGAGAAGGCGGCAGCGGAGGCGAGAGCCTGGCCTATGCCGATGAGGCTAGTGCCCGTGCCGAAGAGGCCGAGAGCAGGGCTTGGGAGGCCGAGGCGTGAGCCAAGGAGGCTAAGGCCAAAGCACAGCGCTGAAGCCGAGGCGGGGCAGGTCGTTTCCAACTATAAGGCCTCGCCGGAGTTCAAGCAGGAAGTCATCGAGGCCAGCCTCGATGCCTATGTTCAAGGCTTCGAAATGTGCAAGGTCTAGGTGCCTGCAGCCCTCGAGATCGATATCTCTGAACTTGAAGACATTCGGCCTGGGGAGACCGACGAGGAGCCAGCAGAGAAGGAAGACGAGAAGAAACCTAGCCCAGGCGAACCTTGAGGGCCCGCCGCTTGTCTTTCTTTTCTTTGACTTATGTAACTGGCCTCATGCCTAATTTTGTACTTCTTTTGATTGTTAATAAAGAAACTTTTGTCAAAACTTCTTCGTGTTTGTTCCATCCGTTCTTTCTTCTTCTGAGAAAAATACCTTTCTGTGCCTTACTTCCCATGGCCAAATCGCGTATGTTGGCAATGCCGTAACCGAATCACAGTCTTGGACTTAGCCAATACTCGAATGCACCTCTGGGATGTAGGCTGGCCATATGAACGGTTACTTAAGATGCCACATGCTGTTGTAGACTGTTTGAAGGGAGACTCATCTGCACAAATTCTCCAAAGGCTTGAATAACCCGCGGGCAACTTAGTGCCAAGATTAATCTTGAAGGCGTTGGCAACGACCAGAGATGGACAGGGCTGACTCGGTCATCTTGGGGATGCCGAGGCCGAGTGGTGTTGACCGGCGGAAGCCCACACCGACTCGATCAATGCTGGAGATGCTTGGGCCGGTCGAGGCCTACCAGGAAAGACCATGACCGGGCCGGCCGGCTCGGAATCTGTGAGGGCCATATGGAACCTTTTGGAGCTATCTCCATGGTCTGGGTTCCATATGAGGGGCGACCCGATCGGGCACGCAGCTATTAGGGACTTAACCAACTTGAGGGCATCGTCGTGCCGGGACCAAGTGGTACCCTGTTAGCTGTGGTGCCGGCGATCTTTTTGAACTACCTCAGGAGTTTGCGTGCCGCCTGGGGGGTGACTCGACCGGGTACGGAGCTGTTAGGGTCTAACCGACTCGGAGCACCACCGTGCCGGGGTCGAGTGGTGTCCTGTTAGCCGCGATGCCGGTGAGCTCCTTTTGAACTGCCTCAGGGGTTTGTGTGCCGTCTGAGGGGCGACTCGACCGGGTACGAGCTGTTAGGGTCTTAACCGACTCGGGGGCACTACCGTGCCGGGGCCGAGTGGTGTCCCGTTAGCCGCGATGCCGGTGAGCTCCTTTTGAACCGCCTCAGGGGTTTGTGTGCCGTCTAAGGGGCAACTCGACTGGTACGGAGCTATTAGGGTCTTAACCGACTCGGGGGCACCATCGTACCGGGGCCGAGTGGTGTCCCGTTAGCCGCGATGCTGGTGAGCTCCTTTTGAACCACCTCAGGGGTTTGTGTGCTGCCTGAGGGGCGACTCGACTAGGTACGGAGCTGTTAGGGTCTTAACCGACTCGGGGGCACCGTCGTGCCGGGACCGAATGGTGTCCCGTTAGCCGTGATGCCAGTGAGCTCCTTTTGAACCACCTCAAGGGTTTGTATGTCGCATGAGGGGCGACTCGATCGGGTACGGAGCTGTTAGGGTCTTAACCACTCGAGGGCACCACCGTGCTGGGGCTGAGTGGTGTCCTGTTAGCCGCAATGGTGAGCTCCTTTTGAACCACCTCAGGGGTTTGTGTGCCGCCTGAGGGGTGACTCAACCAGGTACAGAGCTGTTAGGATCTTAACCACTCGGGGGCACCGCCGTGCCGGGACCGAGTGGTGTCCCGTTAGCCGCGATGCCGGTGAGCTCCTTTTGAACCGCCTCAGGGGTTTGTGTGCTGCTTGAGGGGCGACTCGATCGGGTATTGAGCTGTTAGGGTCTTAACCGACTCGGGGGCACCACCGTGCCGGGGCCGAGTGGTGTCCCATTAGCCGCGATGCCGGTGAGCTCCTTTTGAATCGCCTCAGGGGTTTGTGTGCCGCCTGAGGGGCACTTGAATGGTACAGAGCTGCTAGGGTCTTAACCGACTCGAGGTCACCGTCGTGCCGGGACCGAGTGGTGTCCCGTTAGCCGTGATGCCGGTGAGCTCCTTTGAGAGACCTGGTCCTTGGACGCAAGGGAGAGTAGGCTGTGGCGTCAGAAAGGACCTCCTTTATTGCTTATGCCCCGGGGGAATACATCATTGATAATATTGGCGAAGGTTATCCGCATTCCAGGTATGCGGAATGGGTTGCCTGTTGAGTTCTTCTAGTCTGTATGCCCCCCGGTGGAGTATCTCGCGACACGATAAGGACACTCCTAGTTGGGGGATAGCTTGCCCCCCTCTGTAGGCTTGGAAACCTCAGCCTACCTCAAAACCAAGTCTCCGCGGCGAAAAACCTTGAGATGAACTCGGGCATTGTAGTACTTGGCCGCTCGCTGATGAAAAGTCGCCATGCGCAGCCTCGCCCGATCATGCGCCTCGTCGATAAAGTCCAAATTAGCCCGAATCAGCGTGAAGTTGTTTTTCTCGTTGAAGGACTCCACACGCGGACTGGGCAGTCCGATCTCGACGGGAATGACGGCTTCGGATCCGAAGGTAATACTAAAGGAAGTCTCGCCCATCGTGGCCCTGGGGGTCGTGTGGTAAGCCCATATCACACTGGGGAGCTCCTCCACCCATCGACCCTTGGACCCGTCCAGCCGGGTCCTAAGCCATCTGAGGATGGTGCGGTTCATGACCTCGGCCTCTCCGTTGGTCTGGGGGTGGCCGACAGAGGTGAATCGGTGATGAATGCCTAGCTCATCACAGAAAGCTTTAAATGCTTCATCATTAAATTGGCGGCCGTTGTCGATGACGAGGGTATGAGGTAGGCCGAAACGACATATGATTGACTTCCAGAAGAAGGCCTTGACCTTACTTTCAGTGATCTTAGCCAGAGCCTTGACCTCGACCCATTTGGTGAAGTAGTCGATGGCGACTAGCAAGAATTTCCGTTGCCCTGAAGCTGGGGGGAATGGCCCGAGGATGTCCATTCCCCATTGAGCGAAAGGCCATGGGGCCGAGAGCGGATTCAGCGGGGTAGACGGTTGATGTTGGATGTGTGCGTGGCGCTGGCAACCATCGCACTTTTGAACCAGTTTGGCCGCGTCCTCTCTCATAGTGAGCCAGAAGTATCCCTGACGGAGAGCCTTTTGGGCTAAGGATCTGCCCCCAGATGATTTCCACAGATGCCTTCTTGGATTTCTCTGAGGATGTAGTCGGCGTCGGCGGGTCCTACACACTTGAGCAGGGAGTAGGAGAACGACCTTCTGTATAGACGTTCATCGAGGAGGATGAATTTGAGGCCCTCCACTTAAGCAGTCTGGCTTCATTGCGGTCGTTAGGGAGAGTGCCATCAGTGAGATAGCGGACGTAGGCATCCATCCATGTGGGCTCTTGGGTGAGTGGGAGGATTTCCTCGCTATCCTCTATGTTGGGCCTTTCTAAATATTCAATGTAGGCGTCCCTTGCCACGCCGTCGGCAGAGGTAGCTAGACGAGAAAGGATGTCGGCCTTGGCATTCTCACTCCGGGGAATGTAATTGATGCTGAAATAAGCTAGTGGGGAGGTCAAGAGCCGAACCTTGCCCAAGTACTGAGTCATAACAGGGTCACGCGCCTCGTACTCTCCGTTGCTTTGCCCGGAGACGAGTTACAAAGCCCTGAGACACCTTATTCCGAACTCCTGGGCTAGCCTTAATCCGGCCAGCAGGGCTTCGTACTCAGCTTGATTATTGGTGGCTTCGAATAGAAACCGCAGGGCGTATTCTGTCCTCTCTCCATCCGGCCCTGCAAGAATGAGGCCAGCACCGCTTCCCTGAGAGTTTGATGCGCCATCCACATGAAGGATCCAAGTTTCTCCATCGCCGCTTGGTTCAGGCTCACACTGTTCCTTGGTAACTTCCTCAGTCGCCTCCTCCGCCCAAGTGCATGTTGGGAGAGTCAATCCCCGAGGCATGCATATTTTAAAATTTGATAACAATTATCAATACAAAAATTTAAAGATTACATATTAATCTTTCTAACATGCATCAAGATCATATCTTTACCTTATATTATAAGATCGTTTGATCTAAGTATTGCATATAAATTAAATAATTAAGATCATATCTTAATCTTCAAGATGAGAAGTCATACTACTCATCTTGAAGCCTGCCTTAAGATCTAAGGATCAAATCACTCACCTTAAGAATAGTAGGTAAATCCTTTGTGCTCTGCAGCCGTTCAATCGTCCGGCCTCTAGTATTGTCCACGCGAAGCCCCCGAATGATCGGATTCCCGGGAGTGCTAGCTCGTGGAAAAATAATTTTGCTGATCTTGAATTCTTCCACTTGAATCTTCCTCCAAGATCCACCAAGCTTTTGCTAACACTAAAATCACACCAGAATTTTCTGTTCTAACTCTTAGAACTGTAACACTTGGTTCTAACTGTTTAGAATTTTTTATCTCTTTTGATCTTGTGTTTTTTTTTTTAATCTGGTGAGGGATGTCCTCTATTTATAGTTTCATATTAGCCAGCCTATTGAATTCTAACATTTAGAATTCTGCTGTTTTTGTGAAAACCAAAGAGACATTAAATTCACACACTTATCAATGCATGAAGAGTTGTGTGGAGTGCTCTTCCAAAGAGGCACATTAATTCACACGCTTGTCAATGCACAGAGAGTTGTGTGGAGTGCTCTTCCAATAAGGCACATTAATTCACACACTTGTCAATGTACGAAGAGTTGTGTGGAGTGCTCTTCCAAATAGGCACATTAATTCACACACTTGTCAATGCACGGAGAGTTGTGTGAAGTGCTCTTTCAAAGAAGCACCTTTTAGCAAAATTTATTTTTCTTGAACTTGGGAATCATTTGAAGAAGACTAAAAGTTATAAATTAAATTCTGCATGGGAATTTAATTTCTCATGAGATAAGATTTTAGTTATCTCATCATGCGAGAAAACCTTTTTCACACATGGGGTTTGGATTTTTGGTTTTAAGCTAATTTAAATTTATTGGATTAAACCAATATAGATCATGGTCCTAGCCCAAATCAAATTTGGCTAATCCTGAATCTATTTAAATCCAAATCAAATCTAATTTCAAATCAATATTTGAAATTGATTAGTCCTTCTAGTAGACTTAAACCAAATTGAATCTTATTCACTTGTACTTAATCCAATTGAGATAATTCAATCAATCAAATTGACTTAATTAAATCATATACGATTCTCAATCGTTGATCAGCAAATAGATCATCCTAGGAAACTTCTATGCGTGTGACTCTCTAGGTTCGAACCTAAGCCGGTAGCATAGAAACAATTTTCTATACTAATCGATGTGCCCATCTAGCAATGGAACCGACATCCGGATAGGTCGAAGAGTTGCCAAGCAAACTCCAAGAACCCTAAGAAACAGTTACCGTATAATTCATCCTCTTGACCACAAATGCTAAGGATGGCTTAAGAGCCTGTCAACTCTAAACAGCAAATCCATAAAGTGATTTCAATTTTAGTGATCATGTGACTTTCACATGAAGTGCCTTGGCCAAGGTCTTGCTAAATTGAAACACAAGCATTTCTCCTTTTAATGGGATAGGTCAAATCCCATCTTGATCCATAACTGACTACCATAAGTACTTGACTGCACCCAGTAACCTTTCGTAGCTGGATTAGAAATCCAGGTGGTCCGGCACCTAAGTACAATGAGTTGCTTGTAAGCCACTGGTTGTGATCTTCAGGTCTGAAGGATACTTATACCTATATCTTCTCGGATTAACTCTTGACAGTAGAGTATCCGAAATGAGTCACGTTCGGTGAAATGTACTCCTACACTTTCACCTGTATGTCATACCAGTGTCTCTACACTCCTTGGTTAAGAGGACAACCAACAAATATGATATACAACATCCTATAATTGATAGTACTATGGCCCTGTCATAGTATATCATTTGGTCGCGAACTCTTTTAAGGACCTTCAAAGATAAATCCTCCTTTATCGTGAAGAAAGATCCTGAGGGCTTCATTACTATTAGGAGTTTTAAGAAGATGTTCTTGTAATGAATAAACTGCCAAATAACTTTTATTAATATATCAATTTATATACAATTTACATCAGCACAATCATCAAATGATTGGCTTTAGGATACAATTCCCAACAAACTCCCACTTAGCCTAAAGCCACTCATTACAGTATTAATACCCATCTTCAATTTATAGTCATCAAACTCCTTGATGCTGAGTGCTTTAGTAAATGGGTCACCTAGGTTTTCCTTTCCATCAATCTTCTGAAGATTTATGTCACCTCGGTCTACAATCTCTCGTATAAGATGAAACCGATGCAGTATGTGCTTGGTGCGCTGATGTGCTCGTGGTTCCTTTGCTTGAGCTATGGCACCAGTACTGTCACTGTACAACAGGACTGGTCCATCTATGGAAGGTGCCACTCCAAGCTCGGAGATAAACTTTCGCAGCCACACAGCTTCTTTCACAGCATCTGATGCAGCGATGTACTCTGCCTCGCACACCGAATCTGCCACTGTATGTTGCTTGGAACTTTTCCAGCAAACAGCTCCACCATTTAGGATAAACACGAAACCCGATACACTTTTGCTATCATCATGATCTGATTGGAAACTGGAATCAGTATATCCAACAAGTTTCAAATCAGACTCTCCATAGACTAACCACTGGTCCTTAGTATTTCTCAAATACTTAAGGATTGTCTTAACAACTTGCCAGTGTTTTTCTCCTGGATCAGATTGGTATCTACTCACTACTCCTAGTGAGTATGCCACATCTGGTCTTGTACATGTCATGGTGTACATAATCGATCCTACTGCCGAAGCATATGGAATTCGACTCATACGTTCTCTTTCATTAGGAGTTGTCGACAATCCTTCTTAGAAAGATGAATTCCATGGCCTATCGGAAGATAGCCTTTCTTGGAATTCTCCATGCTAAACCTCTTTAGCACTGTGTCAATGTACGTAGATTGGGATAAACCAAGCATCCTCTTAGATCTATCTCTATAGATCTTCATCCCTAGGATGTATGATGCTTCTCCCAGATCTTTCATGGAGAATTGTGATGATAACCATGTCTTTATTCCTTGTAATGCAGGGATATCATTCCCGATTAAGAGAATATCATCCACATATAATACAAGAAATACAATAACGGAATCGTTAGCCCATTTATAAATGCAAGGTTCTTCTTTATTCTTAATAAAGCCATAAGATTTGATCACTTTATCAAATCGTATGTTCCAACTCCTAGATGCTTGCTTAAGTCCATAAATAGACTTCTGTAGCCTGCACACTTTAGACTCGTCTTCAGATATAAAACCTTCAGGCTGTATCATATACACCTGTTCTTCTAAATCACCATTTAGAAAAGCGGTTTTAACATCCATTTGCCAAATCTCATAATCTAAGTGTGCTGCTATAGCTAGCATAATCCGAATGGATTTCAGCATTGCCACAGGAGAAAACGTTTCGTCATAGTCAATACCATAACGTTGACGATACCCCTTGGCAACCAGACGTGCTTTATAGGTCTCAACCTTTCCGTCTGCGCCTCTTTTCCTCTTGAAAACCCACTTACACCCTATGGGTTTTATCCCTTCGGGTGGGTCAACTAATGTCCATACATTATTGTCCTTCATGGAATCAAGTTCGGATTTCATGGCATCAAGCCATTTATTAGAGTCAGTCCTTTGCATAGCATCCATATAGGTGATCGGATCCTCGTTGTTCTCATCGAGTTCAACAGGATCATCGTTCTGGACCAAGAAACCTAAGTATCTGTCCGGTTGATGTGGTACTCTACCAGATCGCCTTAATGGTGCATCTAAAATGGGTTTTGAGTTTGATCTAATCAACTCAGATTCTAAGGGTTCACTGGTTTGTGTTGTTCCTTCTACTTGATGAACTTCCTCAAGTTCAACATTAGAGCTATTTGTTCCTTCACTAAGGAACTCCTTTTCAAGAAAAACTGCTCTATTACTAATGAACAACTTTTGTTCTTCAGTATTGTAGAAGTAATATCCTTTGGTTTCTTTCGGATAGCCGATGAAAAAATATTTGTCAGATTTGGGTTCAAGTTTGTCTGATTTTGCACGTTTCACATAAGCCGGACACCCCCAGACTCTCAGATAGGTGATTAACCGGTTTATGTCCATACCACATCTCATGTGGAGTTTTAGAAACAGACTTACTTGGAACCTTATTAAGAATATGACAAGCTGATTCTAATGCATATCCCCAAAATGATATTGGCAAGCTTGCAAAACCCATCATGGACCGAACCATGTCTAACAGAGTTCGATTCCTTCTTTCCGACACACCGTTATGTTGCGGTGTTCCAGGAGGAGTCCATTGGGAGAGAATCCCATTCTCCCTTAAATATGTCACAAAGTCATTGGAAAGGTATTCGCCTCCTCGATCTGATCGAAGGATCTTAATACATTTTCTTGTTTGTTTTTCTACTTCTTTATGATATAGTTTGAACATTTCAAACGATTCAGATTTATGTCGCATAAGATAGACATAACCGAACCTAGAAAGGTCGTCTGTAAAAGTAATGAAGTAGTAATATCCACCTTTGGCACAAGTGCTCATTGGTCCACATACATCAGTATGTACTAGACCCAATAGCTCTTTGGCTCTTTCACCTTTTCCAGTAAAAGATGACTTGGTCATTTTACCAAGAAGACAGGATTCACAGGTAGTTAATGATTCACAATCATCAACTCGAAGGATGCCCTCCTGAGTTAACCTGTTTAATCTGTTCTTATTGATATGACCCAGCCGATGGTGCCAAAGATAAATGTCTGTGACATCAGTTGTTCTAGGGCGCTTACTTGATTTGTACACTACATTCACAGGCTGTGATAATATATAAATGCCATTAGATAAATGCCCAGTCATTACAGTGACTCCATTCATAATGATATTCAAAGTAACATCCTTTATTGAAATTTCATAATGACTTTTGGCCAGAAGGCCTACAGAAATTACGTTCAACAAGAACGTTGGGCAAAAATGACAATCATTTAGTATAATGACATTTCTATTGAAAACTATTTCAAGAACTCCTAATGCCAGAACTGGAACTAATCTTCCATCGCCGACATTAAGGAATCTTTCATTGTCCTCAAATCTTCTAGTGACCTGTAGTCCCTGCAATGAATTGCAAATGTTAAAAGGACTCCCGGTATCCAATACCCAGGTCTGATTATCATATACAGAAAAATTACAAGGTGTTATCATATAAATACCTTGTTGAGCAACATCTTGCCCCTTTTTCTTCTTTGGCCTGTTTGGATCAAGTGTGGCAATGTAAAGAGGACAGTTCCTCTTCCAGTGCCCTTGCATCTTGCAATGAAAGCATTCAGCTTGACTTTTATCAACTTTCTTCTTCTGCATCTGACCCCTTATAGATGTCCTAGCATGTTGCACCTTTTTCTTATTCTTTTTCTTCTTCCCTTTCCCAAAGGGTTGACGCCCTACCTTAGATCCTTCAACCACATTAACCAAACCCTTAGAGAGCTGGTTATCCTTCTCAAAGTTCTGTAACAACCCCAACAAACCGTGGTAGTTGACTGCAGGCTTTGTCATTCGAAAATGAGTAAGGAAAGGTCGGAAGGATGGAGGCAAGGAATTCAGGATCGCATCTTTTCCAACTGCTCATGTAGGGGAAAGCCGAGCTTGCTTAGCAGTTCTATCTTCTCGATCATGTACAATACATGATCAGTGACAGGAGATCCATCCCTCATTCGAGCATTAAAAATAGCACAACTAGTCTTGTGCCTTTCAACATCGTCAGGTGTGCCGAAAGATTCATTCAACGCTTGAATGATTTCTTCTGGCTGAGCATTCTCGAACCGGCGACCGAATTCATCGTTCATTGCTGCTAGCATGATGCAACGCACGCTAGTTCTATCATTGAGCCACTTCTGATAAGTGTCTTTCTCAGAACTTTGGTGTTTGCATCAGGTATCTTTGGTGCAGGATTATTCAGAATATATAGAATCCTCTCATGCTCAAGGACGATCTTAAGTTTTCTAAACCAGCTATTGAAATTTGAACCATTCAACTTGTCACTATCCAATAGGGACCTTAATGATAAATTAGTGGCCATTTTCTGCATAAGGAAAAACTAAAGTTTATTAGTATATAAATTGATTCAGTCTAAAGACTTGGACTTTAGTCTAAAGATTCTCCACTATTTTGTTCAAATTGGCAGCCTCTACACCCAATTCGAAGAATTATTCTTAATTCTTTAGCGGGCACTAAGATCTACATAAACTACATACAGGCCCAAGTGAAGCTTGGCCAACCCATATGCATCTAAGAGTAGGTTCAAAACCAATTGTTTCCCAAAAAATTCTTAGTGTTCAGTTTTGCCCCATGTACCTCTTCAGCAGGCATGGAGTGCCTCCACTGAAAGTTCTGGTTAGGTCCAACCATTAAATGATATAATCAGTGTAACCTATCAATAGACAACCAAGCCCGAGTGAAGCTCGGCTCACCTGACTGTCTATTTAATAGTTACGCTGACTTATCATATAATGAATGATAATTCCGATGGTTGACAAGCACCAGGCATGGAGTGCCTCCAATGATTATCAAGACATCGGACTCATTATCACCTACCTTAATGGGAGGCTATGATCTAGTTATCATATAACTATTTCATTTTAAGGACCTAATAATTTTAGAGGATTTTATAATTTGAAGACAATTTGACTAATCAAGTTCTCCCACTGAATGTATGAAATCGGTAGAATAAAATAAGATTAAGTCATGTTAAGTGGCACCTAAATCGTCAGACTGATTTCCTTACAGGCATGGGTCAACCCGAATCAGGTAAATGATCTGAATCTTAAATGGTTCCTCACATTGACCAGGTGAGTGAGATCGATGGGAGGGATATGCCATTAACTCGTTAAAGACGCATCAATACGAGTAGCTCCCAATTAAAAACCATTCGACGTTGATCCTATAGCAACTTGCCAACTCACCTTGACATCATATGGTTAATCAATTCTGATTTGACCATTTAAGAGATTCATGCTCAACCACGGAGCCTAATCTACTTCCATTTGGTTTAATCAAAGAGAAGGACATGATCAACTACAACTATTGTTTGATTTAGAGCATTCTTAACCTAATCTAATTAGATTTGTTCAAATACTCTTTTAGTCCAGTTGATTTAAACCTTAGGGTCTAACCCTTTATGGACCCGATTTAGCTAACCCAAAAGATTAAATATATTTCATGTTACATGTCATATATTTCAATCAAGCATCACATGTATTATGTTACTACTCATAATTCCTATATTTAGATCATATCTAAAGAGATTATGAATTAACATTTGACATTCAAATTAGACTCTCATAAATATTTATGTTTCATAACATAAACATCATGCCATCATATATCATATCTATGTTTTATACTAAACATGCAAATATCATGCTTTTATACAACATCAATATGTATCAAATATAAAATATCTTTTGAGAGTGCGTGTAATCTATGTTTTGATGCATAAGCTCAATTTAAATTATCTTTGGATTGAGCATTAATGATAAAACAATAGCACGGCAATATGTCACAGAATACCTTATTGAATGGGTAATTTGGATTTTTAATCCATCTGCGACCATATGGCCTTGCAATTAGTTTTAGCCATAATTACACAATTAATAAGAATATTAATTTACATGCAATAAATTAGATCAATAAGAAACCATTGCTCTGATACCATTTGTAGGAGAGTTAATCCCCGAGGCATGCATATTTTAAAATTTGATAACAATTATCAATGCGAAAATTTAAAGATTACATATTAATCTTTCTAACATGCATCAAGATCATATCTTTGCCTTATATTATAGAATCGTTTGATCTAAAATATGCATATAAATAAAAATTATCAAGATCATATCTTGATTTTTA
The DNA here is from genome assembly GCA_900491605.1 of Calamus simplicifolius. Lineage (NCBI taxonomy): Eukaryota > Viridiplantae > Streptophyta > Magnoliopsida > Arecales > Arecaceae > Calamus > Calamus simplicifolius. The sequence continues at coordinate 15,785 of UESW01003969.1, read as the reverse complement.
AGGTAAGAAGTCATATTCTTATCTTGAAGCATGCCTTAAGATCTAGGGATCATATCACTTACCTTAAGGGCAATTGGTAAATCCTTTTATGCTCTACAGCCGTTCAATCGTCCGGCCTCTAGTATTGTCCATGCGAAGCCCCCGAATGATCGGATTCCCAAAAGTGCTAGCTCGCGGAAAAATAATTTTGCTGATCCTGAATTCTTCTACTTGAATCTTCCTCCAAGATCCACCAAGCTTTTGCTAACACTAAAATCACACCAAATTTTCTGTTCTAACTCTTAGAACTATAACACTTGGTTCTAACTGTTTAGAATTTTTTTTATCTCTTTTGATCTTGTGTTATGTTATCTGGTGAGGGATGTCCTCTATTTATAGTTCATATTAGCCAGCCTATTGAATTCTAACATTTAGAATTCTGCTGTTTTTGTGAAAACCAAAGAGACATATTAAATTCACACACTTGTCAATGCATGAAGAGTTGTGTGGAGTGCTCTTCCAAAGAGGCACATTAATTCACACACTTGTCAATGCATGAAGAGTTGTGTGGAGTGCTCTTCCAAAGAGGCACATTAATTCACACACTTGTCAATGCATGGAGAGTTGTGTGGAGTGCTCTTCCAAAGAGGCACATTAATTCACACACTTGTCAATGCACAGAGAGTTGTGTGGATTGCTCTTCCAAAGATGAACCTTTTAGCAAAATTTATTTTTCTTGAACTTAGAAATCATTTGAAGAAGACTAAAAGTTATAAATTAAATTTTCATGAGAATTTAATTTCTCATGAGATGAGATTTTAGTTATCTCATCATGCGAGAAAACCTTTTTCACACATGGGGTTTGGATTTTTGGTTTTAAGCTAATTTGAATTTATTAGATTAAACCAATATAGATCATGGTCCTAGCCCAAATCAAATTTGGCTAATCCTGAATCTATTTAAATCCAAATCAAATCTAATTTCAAATCAATATTTGAAATTGATTAGTCCTTCTAATAGACTTAAACCAAATTGAATCTTATTCACTTGTACTTAACCCAATTGAGATAATTCAATCAATCAAATTGATTAATTAAATCATATACGATTCTCAATCGTTGATCAGCAAATAGATCATCCTAGGAAACTTCTATGCGTGTGACTCTCTAGGTTCGAACCTAAGCCGGTAGCATAGAAACAATTTTCTATACTAATCGATGTGCCCATCTAGCAATGGAACCCGACATCCAGATAGGTCGAAGAGTTGAAGAGCAAATTCCAAGAACCCTAAGAAACAGTTACCGTATAATTCATCCTCTTGACCATAAATGCTAAGGATGGCTTAAGAGCCTGTCAACTCTAAACAGCAAATCCATAAAGTGATTTCAATTTTAGTGATCATATGACTTTCACATGAAGTGCCTTGGCCAAGGTCTTGCTAAATTGAAACACAAGCATTTCTCCTTTTAACGGAATAGGTCAAATTCCATCTTGATTCACAACTGACTACCACAAGTACTTGATTGCACCCAGTAACCTTTCGTAGCTAGATTAGAAATCCAGGTAGTCCGGCACCTAAGTACAATGAGTTGCTTGTAAGTCACTGGTTGTGATCTTCAGGTCTGAAGGATACTTATACCTATATCTTTTCGGATTAACTCTTGACAGTAGAGTATCTAGAAATGAGTCACGTTCGGTGAAATGTACTCCTACACTTTCACATGTATGTCATACCAGTGTCTCTACACTCCTTGGTTAAGAGGACAGCCAACAAATATGATACAATGACCTATAATTGATAGTACTATGGCCCTGTTATAGTATATCATTTGGTCGCGAACTCTTTTAAGGACCTTCAAAGATAAATCCTACCCATGGATTGGCCTAATATGATTGAATAAATTATTAAGGTTATTTTATAACTTATTTTATAATATATATATATATATATATATATATATTCCAAGAGGGTGGAGGAAAAAATTCTCTTTTTTTTTGCCGGGGATAAGGGTGGGGAAAAGCCCCCATGCATTTTTAAAAAAATTTTTTTGAATAGTGGCTTGGCCATCGTGGCCAGGCCACAGGCGTGGCCGTGGACGGCATGGCATGGGTTTGGGGGGGGGCCTCCTGTTTTTTTTTTAACAATGGCCTGGCCACCGTGGCTAGGCTGTGGCCGACGGGAGGCGATGGGGGGGAACCCCCCCCCCCCCCCCCCTTGGGTTTTTTTTTGTTTACAGTGGTGGCCAGGCCACTGCCGACCATGGCCACGGCCGCGATCGTCGTCCCCGGCCACGTCAATAGCCGTGGCCGGCAGGGGGGGATGGGACCGGCAACAGTGGCTGGGGGGGGGGGGGGGGAGGAAATGGGAGAGATGGGGGGAGGGGAGGGAGAGGGGGGGGCTTACCCAGAAATATGGGTCGCCGGCGAGGTGGTCGGATGCCGGAGAGCTGCCGGAGTGTCGCCGGAGGTGGGAAAGAGGGAGGAGGAGAAAGAGGGATGGGGTGAGGGGAGAAGCCGTGAGGAAGAAGAAGAAAAAGAGGGGGGTATTTAAATATTAAGATTAGAGATGCACTGTTTGCGTCGCTAATTCACTAATTTTGGCGGGATTGATCGGCTGGAAAATTTGTTTTCCTATGCATCGCTAAATAGCGACGCAACTAATTGCGTCATTGAATTAACGAATTTTTTTATTTCCTTGATATTTGCATCGCTAATGCGTCGCTAAATAGCGACTCTATTAAGTGCGTCGCTAAATTAATGACTTTTTTTATTTTCTGTGACATGCATCGCTAATTAGTCGCTAAATAGCGACGCAACTAACTGCGTCACAGAATTAACAAATTTTTTTGATTTCTAATTTTTTAATTAACAAAATTTTTAATTTTCGATCCGACCATTGCGATCGATCCGAGCCATGATCTCGATCAGCGATTATCGATCGGACCGTTACGATCCATCCAATTTTTAATTTTCGATCCGACGGTTGCGATCGATTCGAGCCATGATCCAAATCGGTGATGATCAATCGGACCGTCGTGATCCATCCGATCGGTGATGATCAGACAGGTTGCGATCGTTCCAAGCCACGATCCCGATCGGCAATGATCCAACGGTTGCGATCGATCCAAGCCATGATCCATATCGGCGATGATCGATCGGACCGTTGCGATGCATCCGATCGAAGACGATCCAACGGTAGCGATCGATCCAAGCAATAATCCTGATCGGCGATTATCGATCGGACCATTGCGATCCATCCGATCGGTGACGATCCGACGGTTACGATCGATCGGAGCCATGATCCCGATCGACGATGATCGATCGGACAGTTGCGATGCATCCAATCGAAGATGATCCGATGGTTGCAATCGATAGGAGCCATGATCCGAATCGGCGAAGATCGATCAAACCATTGCGATCTATCCAATCGGTGATGATCCGATGGTTGCGATCGATCCAAGCCATGATCTGGATCGGCGATGATCGATCGGACCGTTGCGATGCATCCGATCGGAGATGATCCGACGGTTGCGATCCATCTGAGCCATGATCCTGATCGGCGATGATCGATCGGACCATTGCGATCCATCCGATCGGATACGATCCGACGGTTGTGATTGATCGAAGCCATGATCCGGATCGGCAATGATCAATCGGACCATTGTGATCTATCCGATCGGCGATGATCCAACGGTTGCGATCGATCCATGCCATGATCTCGATCGGCAATGATCGATCGGACCGTTGCGATGCATCCGATCGGAGAAGATCCAACGATTGTGATCGATCCGAGCCATGATCCTGATCGGCGATGATCGATCAGACCGTTGCGATCCATCCGATCGACGATGATCAGATAGGTTGCGATCGATCCAAGCCATGATCCTGATCGGCGATAATCGATCGAACCATTGTGATCCATCCGATCATCGATGATCCAACGGTTGCGATCGATCCAAGCCATGATCCCGATCGGCGATGATCGATCGGACCATTGCGATGCATCTGATCGAAGACGATCTGACAGTTGCGATCGATCCGAGCAATGATCCGGATCGGGGATGATCAATCGGACCGTTACGATCCATCCGATCGACGATGATCCGACGGTTGCAATCGATCAAAGCCATGATCCCGATCAGCGATGATCGATCGGACCATTGCGATGCATCTAATCCGAGATGATCCAACGGTTACGATCGATCGGAGCCATGATCCGAATCGATGATGATCTATCGGACCGTTGTGATCCATCTGATCGGTGATGATCCGATGGTTGCGATCGATCCAAGACATGATCCCGATCGGCAATGATCGATCGGACCGTTGCAATGCATCCGATCGGAGATGATCCGACGGTTGTGATCGATCCGAGCCATGACCTGATCGGCGATGATCAATCGGACCGTTGCAATGCATTCGATCAGAGATGATCTGACGGTTGCGATCGATCCGAGCCATGATCCTGATCGGCAATGATCGATCGGACCATTGCGATCCATCCAATCGAATACGATCCGACGGTTGTGATCGATCGAAGCCATGATCCAAATCGACGATGATCAATCGGACCATTGCGAACCATCCGATCGGCGATGATCCGACGGTTATGATCAATCCAAGCCATGATCTTGATCAGCGATGATCGATCGGACCGTTGTGATGCATCCGATCGGAGAAGATCCAATGATTGTGATCGATCCGAGCCATGATCCTGATCGGCGATGATCGATCGGACTGTTGCGATCCATCCGATCGACGATGATCAGACAGGTTGCGATCGATCCAAGCCATGATCCTGATCGACGATGATCGATCGAACCATTATGATCCATCCGATCATCGATGATCCAACAGTTGCGATCGATCCAAGCCATGATCCCGATTGGCGATGATCGATCAAACCATTGCGATGCATCTGATCGGAGATGATCTGACGGTTGCGATCGATCCGAGCAATGATCCGGATTGGCGATGATCGATCGGACCATTACGATCCATCTGATCGGCGATGATCCGATGGTTGCGATCGATTGAAGCCATGATCCCGATCGGCGATGATCGATCGGACCATTGCGATGCATCCGATCCGAGATGATCCGACGGTTGCGATCGATCGGAGCCATGATCCGAATCGACAATGATCGATCGAACCATTGCGATCCAACCGATCGGCGATGATCCGACGGTTGTGATCGATCTAAGACATGATCCCGATCGGCGATGATCGATCGGACCGTTGCAATGCATCCGATCAGAGATGATTGATCGAACCATTGTGATCCATTCGATCGGAGATGATCCGACGGTTGCAATCGATCAGAGCCAAGATCCGAATCGGCGATGATTGATCAGACCGTTGCGATCCATCCGATCGGCGACGATCCGATGGTTGCGATCAATCCAAGCCATGATCCCGATTAGTGATGATCAATTGGACTATTGTGATGCATCCGATCAGAGACGATCCGATGGTTGCGATCGATCCGAGCCATGATCCTGATCGGCGATGATCGATCGGACCGTTGCGATCCATCCGATCGGAGACGCTCCAATGGTTGCGATCGATCCGAGCCATGATCCTAATCGTCGAGGATCGATCGGACCATTGCGATCCATCCGATCGAAGATGATCCGACGATTGCGATCGATCCAAGCCATGATCCTGATCGTCGATGATCAATCGGATCGTCGCGATCCATCCGATCGGAGATGATCTGATGGTTGCGATCAATCCGAGCCATGATCCTGATCGGCGATGATCGATCGAACCGTTGCGATGCATCTGATAGGAGATGATCCGATGTTTGCGATCGATCCGAGCCATATTCTGGATCGATGATGATCGATCGGACCGTTGTGATCCTTCCGATAGAAGATGATCCGACGGTTGCGATCGATCCGAGCCATGAACCCAATCGGCGATGATTGATCAAACCATTGCGATCCATCCGATCGGCGATGATCCGATGGTTGTGATCGATCCAAGCCATGATCCTGATCGGCGATGATTGATCGGACCATTGCGATCCATCCGATCGGAGATGATCCGACGGTTGCGATCGATCGGAGCCATGATTCGGATCGGCGATGATCGATCGAACCATTGCGATCCATCCGATCGATGACGATCCGATGGTTGCGATCGATCCAAGTCATGATTTCGATCGGCGATGATCGATTGGACCGTTGTGATGCATCCTTTCGGAGATGATTCGATGGTTGCGATCGATCCAAACCATGATCCGGATCAGTGATGATCGATCGAACCGTTATGATCCATCCAATCAACGAAGATCTGCCTGTTGCGATTAATCCAAGCCATGATCCCAATCGGCGAAGATCGATCGGACCATTGTGATCCATTCGATCGGAGACGATCCGATGGTTGCGATCGATCGGAGCCATGATCCGGATCGGCGATGATCGATCGGACCATTGTGATCCATCCGATTGACGATGATCCGATAGTGGCTATCAATCCAAGTCATGATCTCGATCGGCGAAGATCGATCGGACCGTTGCGATCCATCCGATCGGTGACTATCCAACTGTTGCGATCGATCCAAGCCATTATCCTGATCAGCGATGATCTATCGAACCATTGTGATGCATCCGATCGGAGATGATCCGACGGTTACGATCGATCAGAGCCATGATCCTGATCGGCAATGATCGATCGGACTGTTGCGATCCATCCGATCAGAGATGATCTGACGATTGCGATCGATCGGAGCCATGATCCGGATCGGCGATGATCGATCGGATCATTGCGATCCATCCGATCAGCGATGATCTGACGGTTTCGATCAATCCAAGCCATTATCCCGTTCGGCGATGATCAATCGGACCGTTTTGATGCATACGATCAGAGATGATCCAACGGTTGCGATCGATCCAAGCCATGATCCTAATCGGCGACGATCGATCGGACTGTTGTGATCCATCCGATTGGATATGATCCAACGGTTACGATCGATCCGAGCCATGATCCTGATCGGCGATGATCGATCGAACCGTTGCGATCCATTCGATCAAAGTCGATCTGATGGTTGCGATCGATCCGAGCCATGATCCTGATCGATAATGATTGATCGGACTGTGGCGATGCATTCGATCGAAGACGATCCGACAGTTGCGATCGATTCGAGCCATGATCTGGATCGGTGATGATCGATTGGACCGTTGCACTCCTTCCGATCGATGATGATCCGACGGTTGCGATCGATCCAAGCCATGATCCCGATCAGCGATGATCGATCGGATCGTTGCGATCCATCCGATCGATGATGATCCAATGGTTGCGATCGATCCAAGCCATGATCCCGAGCGGCGATGATCGATCGAACCGTTACGATGCATCTGATCGAAGACGATCCAACGGTTGCGATCGATCCGAGGTATGATCCTGATCAGCGATGATCGATCCGACCGTTGCGATGCATCCGATCAGAGATGATCCGATGGTTGCGATCGATCCGAGCCATGATCTGGATCGGTGATGATCGATCAGACCTTTGCGATCCATCCGATCGGCGATGATCCGACGGTTACGATCGATCCAAGCCATGATCCCGATCGGCAATGATCAATCGGACCATTGCGATCCATCCGATCGGTGACGATCCAATGGTTGCGATCGATCCAATCCATGATCTCGATTGGCGATGATCGATCGGACCGTTGCGATGCAACCGATTAGAGACGATCCGACGGTTAAGATCAATCCAAGCCATGATCCTAATCGATGATGATCGATCAGACTGTTGCAAACCATTCGATCAGAGATGATCTGACGGTTGCGATAGATTGGAGCCATGACCCGGATCGGCGATGATCGATCAGACAGTTGCGATCCATCTGATCGGCGATGATCCAACAGTTGCGATCGATACAAGCCATGATCCCGATCGGCGATGATCTATCGGACCGTTGCGATGCATCCGATCGGAGATGACTCGATGGTTGCGATCGATCCGAGCCATGATCCTGATCGGCGATGATTAATCGGACCATTGCGATCCATCCGATCGGAGATGATACGATGGTTGCGATTGATCCGAGCCATGATCCTAATCGGCGATGATCGATCGGACCGTTGCAATCCATCCGATCACGAACGATCCGATGGTTGCGATCGATCCGAGCCATGATCCTGATCGGCGATGATCGATCGATCGGACCGTTGCGATCCATCCGATAGGTGACGATCTGACGGTTGCGATCGATCCAAGCCATGATCCCGATCGATGATGATCGATCGGACCATTGCGATCCATCAGATCGGCGATGATCCGACGTTTGCGATGATCGAAGCCATGATCCCAATCGGCGATAACCGATCGGACCGTTGCAATGCATCCGATCGAAGATGATCCGACGGTTGCGATCGATCCGAGCCATGATCCTGATCGGCGATGATCGATCGGACCATTGCGATCCATCCGATCGGCGATAATCCGACGGTTGCGATCGATCCGAGCCATGATCCCGATCGACGATGATCTATCGGACCATTGCGATCCATCCGATCGATGATGATCGAACGGTTTCGATTGATCCAAGACATAATCCCGATCGGCGATGATCGATCGGACCATTGCGATGCATCTGATCGGAGATAATCCGACGGTTGCGATCAATTCGAGCCATGATCCTGATCGACGATGATCGATCAGACCGTTGCGATGCATCCGATCGGAGATGATACGATGGTTGCGGTCGATCGAAGCCATGATCTGGATCGGAGATGATCGATTAGACCATTGTGATCCATCCGATCGGCAACGATCTGATGGTTGCGGTCAATCCAAGCCATGTCCCGATCGGCGATGATCGATCGTACCATTGCGATGCATCCGATCGGAGATGATCTGACGTTTGCGATCGATCCGAGCCATGATCCTAATCGGCGATGATCGATCGAACCACTGTGATCCATCCGATCAGCAATGATCCGATGGTTGCGATGAATTGGAGCCATGATTTCGATCGGCGATGATCAATCAGACCGTTGTGATCCATCCGATCAAAGATGATCCGATGGTTGTGATCGATCGGAGCCATGATCCAGATCGGCGATGATCGATCAGACCGTTGCGATCTATCCGATCGGCGACGATCCGATGGTTGCGATCGATTCTAGCCATGATCCCGATCGGTGATGGTTGTGATCGATCGGCGACGATCCGATGGTTGCAATCCATCCGATCGGAGACGATCCGATGGTTGCGATCGATCTGAGCTATGATCCCGATCGGCGATGATCGATCGGACCGTTGCGATCCATCCGATCGGTAACGATCCAACGATTGCGATCGATCCAAGCAATGATCCTGATCGCTAAATTAAAAATTAATAATTTTTTAAAATTTTTTGAGTTTTTACGTCGCTAATGCGTCGTTAAATTAATAATTTTTTTTAAAATTTTTTAAAACTAAAAATTATTTTTTTGGTAAATGCATCGCTTATGCGTTGCTAAATAGCGACGCATTAATTGCATCGCTAAATTAATTAATTTTTTAAATTTTCTAAATTTTTAAGTTGCTAATGTGTCACTATTTAGCAATGCATTTTCGTGCATCGCTAAATTAATGATTTTTTAAAATTTTTTAAGATTAAAAAGTAGTTTTTTAAAAAATTTTGGTAAATGCGTCGCTAATGCGCCGCTAAATAGCGATGCAATAATTGTGTCGCTAAATTAACAATTTTTTAAAAGTTTTTAAATTTTCTTGCGTCGCTAAATTAATGATTTTTAAAATTTTTTAAAATTTAAAATTAATTTTTAAAATTTTTTTGGTAAATGCGTCGTTAAATAGTGACGCAATAACTGCATTGCTAAATTAATGATTTTTTAAAATTTTTTAATTTTGCATCGCTAATTCATCGCTATTTAGCGACGCATTTTCTTGCATCACTAAATTAATAATTTTTTAAAATTTTTTAAAATTAAAAATTAATTTTGTTTAATTTTTTAGGTAAATGCACGGCTAAAGCATCGCTATTTAGTGACGCATTAATTGTGTCGCTAAATTAACAAAATTTTTAAATTATTTAAATTTTTACATCACTATTTAGCGATGCATTTTTGTGCGTCTCTATATTAACATTTTTTTAAAATTTTTTTAAATTTAAAATTAAATTTTTAAATTTTTTTTGGTAATGCATCCCTAATGCATCGCTAAATAGTGACGCATTAATTGCGTTGCTAAATTAATGATTTTTAAAAAAATTTGAATTTTTGCGTCGCTATTTAGTGACGCATTTTTTTTGCGTCGCTAAATTAATGATTTTTTAAAATTTTTAAATTAAAAATTAATTTTTTAAATTTTTTTGGTAAATGCGTCGCTAAATAGCGATGCATTAATTGTGTCACTAATTAATGATTTTTTAAAATTTTTTAATTTTTGTGTTGCTAAATTCTAATATTTTTTTAAAAAAAATTGCAACTAGAATGTTTTTTTTTAATTAAGTTATTATTCAATTTAGCGACGCAATATGGGTCGCAAATTTATGAATTAAAATTTTTAAAAAATTATAACGAAATTTTTGATAATGCAAAAATATTATTTAAATTTTGATAACGTAATATTTTTTAAATAAATATTATTTAAATTTGTCGGGGATGGGGTGGGGAAAAGCCCCGCACGCATTTTTAAAATTTTTTTTTTCAACAGTGGCCTGGCCACCATGGCCAAGCCATCGCCGGCCACGGCCACGGTCGTGGCCAGGGACGACAATGGGAGGGGTTTGGGGAAACCCCCCATGGCCGTTTTTTTTTTTAAGGTGGCCTGGCCACCATGGCCAGGCCACAGCCGGCCAGGGGGGGGGGGTTTTCCCCCACCCCTTTTTTTCTTTTTTTACATTGGCCTGGCCACCGTGGCCGGGCCACAGCTGGCCATGGCTGTGGCCGTGGACGGCACGGCATGGGTTTGGGAGGGGTGGGGAAAACCCCCCCTCCTGTTTTTTTTTTTAACAGTGGCCTGGCCACCGTGGCTGGCATGGGAGGTGATGGGAGTGGTTCCCCCCCCCTGGGTTTTTTTTTGTTTACAATGTCCTAGCCACCGTGGCCGGCAGGTGGGGATGGGACCGGCAACAGTGGCTTGGGCGGGGGAAGGAAATGGGAGAGATGGGGGGAGGGGAGGGAGAGGGGGGGGGGGGCTTACCCGGAAATATGGGTCGCCGGCGAGGTGGTCGGGTCCCAGAGAGCCGCCGGAGGTGGGGAAAGGGAGGAGGAGAAAGAGGGAGGAGGTGAGAGGAGAAGCCGTGAGGAAGAAGAAGAAAAGGAGGGGTATTTAAATATTAGGATTAGCGACGCACTGTTTGCGTCGCCAATTCACTAATTTTGATGGGATTAATCGGTGGGAAAAAAAAATTTTTCCTGTGCGTCGCTAAATAGCGATGCAACTAACTGCGTCGCTGAATTAACAAAATTTTTTATTTCCTTGATATTTGCATCACTAATGCGTCGCTAAATAGCGACTCTATTAAGTGCGTCGCTAAATTAATGAATTTTTTTAATTTTCTGTGACATGCGTCGCTAATTAGTCGCTAAATAACGATGCAACTAACTGCGTCGCAGAATTAACGAATTTTTTTTAATTTCTAATTTTTTAATTAATAAAATTTTTAATTTTCGATTCGACCATTGCGATCGATCCGAGCCATGATCCCGATCAGCGATTATCGATCGGACCGTTGCGATCCATCCGATTTTTAATTTTTGATCCGACGATTGCGATCGATCCGAGCAATGCTCCTGATCGGCAATGATTGATTGGACCGTTACGATCCATCCGATCGGCGATGATCAAATATATTGCGATCAATCTAAGCCATGATCCCGATCGGCGATGATCTAATGGTTGCGATCGATCTAAGCCATGATCCAGATCGGCGATGATCGATCAGACCATTGTGATGCATCCGTTCGGTTACAATCCGATGGTTGCAATCGATCCGAGCAATGATCCTGATCGGCGATGATCAATCGGACCGTTGCGATCCATCCGATCGGCGATGATCCGACGGTTGTGATCGATCAGAGCCATGATCCCGATCGGCGATGATCGATCGGACCGTTGCGATGCATCCAATCGAAGATGATCCGACGGTTGTGATCGATCGGAGCCATGATCCGAATTGGCGATGATCGATCGGAACATTGCGATCCATCCGATCGGTGATGATCCGACGGTTGCGATTGATCCAAGCCATGATCCTGATCGGCATGATCAATCGGACCATTGCGATGCATCCGATCGGAGATGATCCGACGGTTGCGATCGATCCGAGCCATGATCCTGATCAACGATGATCGATTGGACCGTTGCGATCCATCCGATCGGATATGATCCGACGGTTGCGATCGATCGGAGTCATGATCCGGATCGGCGATGATCAATCGGACCGTTGCGATCCATACGATCAGCAATGATCCGATGGTTGCGATCGATCCAAGCCATGATCTCGATCGACGATGATCGATCGGACCGTTGCGATGCATCCAATCGGAGACGATCCGACGATTGCAATTGATCCAAGTCATGATCCTGATCGGCGATGATCGATCGAACCATTGCAATCCATCCGATCGGCGATGATCTATTGGACCATTGCGATCCATCCGATCGGCGACAATCCAACGGCTGTGATCTATCAAAGCCGTGATCCCGATCAGCGATGATCGATCGGACCATTGCGATGCATCTGATCGGAGACAATCCGATGGTTGCGATCGATCCGAGCAATGATCAGTATCGGCGATGATCGATCGGACCATGGCGATCCATCCGATCGGCGATGATCCAACGGTTGTGATCGATCGAGGTCATGATTCCGATCAGCGATGATCAATTGGATCGTTGCGATGCATCCGATCGAAGATGATCCTACGGTTGCAATCGATCGGAGCCATGATCCGTATCGATGATGATCGATCGAACCATTGTGATCCATCCGATCAGCGATGATCAGACAGGTTGCGATCAATCTAAGCCATGATCCCGATCAGCGATGATCGATCAGACTGTTGCGATCCATCCGATCGGCGATGATCCAATAGTTGCGATCTATCGAAGCCATGATCCCAATCAGCGATGATCGATCGAACCATTGCGGTGCATCCGATCAGAACCGATCTGACGGTTGCGATCGATCTGAGCAATGATCAGTATCGGCGATGATCGATCGACCATTGCGATGCATCCAATCGAAGATGATTCGACGATTGCGATCGATCCGAGCCGTGATCCTGATCGGCGATGATCGATCGGACCATTGCGATCCATCCGATCGGCGAAGATCAGACAGGTTGCGATCGATCCAAGCCATGATCTCGATCGGCGATGATCGATTGGACCATTGCGATCCATCCGATCGGTGATGATCCAACGGTTGCAATCGATCCAAGCCATGATCCCGATCGGCGATGATCGATCGGACCATTGCGATGCATCCGATCGGTGATGATCCGACTATTGTGATCGATCTGAGCCATGATCCTGATCGACGATGATTGATCGGAATATTGCGATCCATCTGATCGGAGATGATCCGACGATTGCGATCGATCGGAGCCACGATCCGGATCGGCGATGATCGATCGGACCATTGCGATCCATCCGATCGGCGACAATCCGTCGGTTGCAATCGATCCAAGCCATGATCCCGATCGGCGATGATCGATCGGACCATTGCGATGCATCCAATCAGAGACGATCCGATGGTTGCGATCGATCCGAGCCATGATCCTGATTGGCGATGATCGATCAGACCGTTGTGATCCATCTGATCAGAGATGATCCGATGGTTGTGATCGATCCGAGCCACGATCCTAATCATCGATGATCGATCGGACCATTGCAATCCATCCGATCGGAGATGATCGGATGGTTGCGATCGATTCGAGACATGATCACAATCGGCGATGATCGATCGAATGTTGCAATGCATCCGATCGGAGATGATCCGACGGTTGTGATGGATCTGAGCAATGATCCGTATCGGTGATGATCAATCGACCATTGCGATCCATCCGATCGGCAAAGATCCGACGGTTGCGATCGATCAAAGCCATGATCCCGATCGGCGATGATCAATCGGACCGTTGTGATGCATCCGATCGAAGATGATCCGACGGTTGCGATCGATCCAAGCCATGATCCCGATCGATGATGATCGATCGAACCATTGCTATGCATCCGATCGGAGAGGATCCGATGGTTGTGATCGATCCAAGCCATGATACTGATCGGCGATGATCGATCGGACTATTATGATCCATCCGATAGGAGATGATCTGATGGTTGCGATTGATCCGAGCCATGATCCTGATCAGCATTGATCGATCGGACCATTGCGATCCTTCCGATCGATGATGATCCGATGGTTGCGATCGATCCAAGCCATGATCCCGATCGGCGATGATTGATCGGACCGTTGTGATCCCTCCGATGGCGACGATCCAACGGTTGCGATCGATCCAAGCCATGATCCCGATCGATGATGATTGATCGAACCGTTTCGATGCATCCGATCGGAGATGATCCGATTGTTGCGATCGATCCAAGCCATGATCCTGATCGGCGATGATCGATCGGACCGTTGCGATCCATCTGATCGGTGATGATCCGATAGTTGCGATCGATCCAAGCCATGATCCCGATAGGCGATGATCGATCAGACCGTTGCGATCCATCCGATCGGTGACGATCCAATAGTTGCGATCAATCCAAGCCATGATCCGGATCGGCGATGATCGATCGGACCGTTATGATGCATTCGATCGAAGATGATCCGATGGTTGCGATCGATCCGAGCAATGATCTGATCGATGATGATCGATCGGACCATTGCGATCCATCCAATCGAACACGATCCGACGGTTGCGATCGATCGGAGCCATCATCCGGATCGGCGATGATCGATCGGACCGTTGCGATCCATCCGATCGGTGACAATCTGATGGTTGCAATCGATCCAAGCCATGATCCTGATCGGTGATGATCGATCGGACCATTGTGATGCATCCAATCGAAAATGATCCGACGGTTGCGATCGATCCAAGCCATGATCCTGATCGACGATGATCGATCGAACCGTTGTGATCCATCCGATCGGACGATCCGATGGTTGCGATTGATCCGAGCCATGATCCTGATCGGTGATGATTGATCGGACCATTGCGATCCATTCGATCGGAGATGATCCGATGATTGCGATCGATCTGAGCCATGATCCGGATCGGCTATGATCGATCGGACCATTGTGATCCATCCGATTAGAGGTGGGCACTGGGCCGTACCGCCCATGGCACGGCATGGCCCAGGCCCACATGGGCCAAGCTAGGTACGGCCCCATACTACTACAATACTACACCGTGCCGGCACGGCCCAGTGAACTGTGCCGTGCCGGGCGCGAAAAATTTTTTTTATTGGTCCAGCCATGCATGGCCCAGGAGGGCCTGAAATAGCTTGTGCGGTGCCTAGGCACCAGCTGATAGCTGGTGCCTAGGCACCTGGTGTGCCTGGGCACCACGTGGTGCCTAGGCACCACCTGCAGGTACCTAGGCACCACCTGTGCCTAGGCACCACCTGTGCCTGGCACTGGTGCCTAGGCACCAGAGGTGGTGCCTAGGCACTTGCGCTGCCGTGCCATGGCACGGTGTGGTGGGCCGTGCCATGGCACGGCCCCCCAACATGGCCCATGATGGGCCGTGCCAAATTTAAAAATTTTTTTAATGTGCCATGCCTGGCACAGTCCCTTTGTTAATGGGCCGTGCTAGGCACGACACGACAATTTTTTAG